>PNEQ01007064.1:0-88871 GCA_003012365.1 Medauroidea extradentata | reverse complement strand
TAGTAGTAGCAGTCCCTGCATAGTACCGCAGATCAATGTTTTCAGTTAGTTGTGTTGGTATAGCTCAAGCAGCGCCACATGTTGTCCCTTCCCCCTCCCCTCGGTACGACCTTCGCCCAGGTTCCCAACCCCACATTCCATCCCCTCCTTTTCCTTTCTTTTTGAGGCAAGGACAAAGAGCCTGACAGCTCAACTGACCTCCTCCTCTTTCACAAGCTCCGCCCAAGGGACGGTCGTCTGACATTGGGTTCTGCGCACATCGCTTTGACTGTTGTCCCTCTATATGCTTGAACATTCTGCCGTCCTTGTACACGAGATTCGTATACGAAAATCTACTCGAGTGGTGGCAGGCGGCCGAATTGGGGATTTCGCATACGAGAAGCCGTAAAAACCGTAGCTATGGAGCAAGATTTCAACAATTATATGCATATATATATATGTATATATATATTTTTTTTAAGTTCCCAATAATGTTTAAATAGAAACTCGCCACTAATTAAGTTGAGTGTTAAATATGTTAGTGAGCTCTTTTGCAATAGTATATTTATTTAACGAAAAAATAATTACACGCCCTTAATCACTAAAATAATGCTGTATTTATTAATTCTGAATCAGCTATTTTACAATTAATATACTTACTAACAGTTTTTAGTTAAAGCCACTCGCATTGCATTTTATGAGTCACAAATTTTTGCTATTGACTGAAACTTACAAATTTGTGCCTTCAAAAAACTCATTAAATTATTAACAAAAATGCACTAAGATACAGGCAGCACAGTAAAAAAGAAAAACATTATGTAAACAGTGGGAAATTGATCGTAGGAAAAGATAACTGTGTGCTAGGTTTCATTAGTGTATCAACAAACAGAGTTTTTTTTTTACATTATTTGTGTATTCATATACGTTTTGTTATTTGTCTGTGAACAGTTGTAACATTGTAAAATAAAATTTAAACATTCGCTGTTGAATCACATAAAGTTCAACAAGCAACAATGTTATGAAAAATTTTGTAGTACCAGTTTTGTTACTTTCGAATTTCTTTGCTCATTATATACAAACCCGAGGATAAAGTTCTCGTAATATTTTATAATTGTGATGGCTGTTAAACAATTAATGCGGGTGGTTAATTTTATTTGAGTAAAATACTGAGAAGATAAAAAAATTCTACATTTTAACTGTAGGTACTTGGCCTCTTACATAAATTTCAACAAAATTTGCTCTAAATTTAATTAAACTGCCTCAAATTAATTATGTGAAATAATTACCATAACTATATTATTATAGGTTAAAACCATGTAACTTAAGCATTAGTTTCTTAAAGCCTTCATTTCGTTAGTCTTACCCTAAAAGTGTTCTTTATTTAACCTGTCTAACAGGAAAAAGTAACTCTTTATGTTCAAATGTATGTTATTTATTTTAAAAATTACATTTTGGTCTAAGAAAATGTGATATTTATTAATGCCTTTTACCGGAGAAGCGCAGATAAATATTTATACGTGCCTACATTTGTGTCATTAGTTGCTCCGTCTATACAAACGGAAGATAAAGACTCGTCTCATTGTGTCTAAAACAGAAAATTACGTAAAATAAATTAATATTTCGTAGAGTTATTTTTCTAGCAAGAAATTATTAATGCATTTATTGAAATAAAAAAATATTCACCTATGGCGAGTTTCGAACCCGATTACTTTTGTTAGCAAGCTAGCACACTACCGTAGTACTACAAGTACTATATGAAAGGAAGTCCAAAACTGTTATTTATTGTATGTAAGATGAAAAATTCTGTTTTTCAATTATTACAACATTTCCTTTTGTGTTTGGTCGAGTTAATCACACTAACATAGTTTCTGCTAATATTAAGATTATTCTATCATGCTCATTAACATTTTAAATCCCCTATTTATCACAGAAACTTATATTTTGTAAGTCGAGATAGACATTCGAATAGCCGCCATCTTTTCGACCAACGGTGCTTGCTTCGTACACTTATTTCGCATACGAGTTCAAGACAGTGGAGTATACCTCTTTTAAGCTAGGCCAGTTTGCATGTGAATCTGACCATTCAAAACAGCTCGTACACGAGAGCTCGAGTTGTATTTTCCAGCATAGGCCCTCAGAAGTCCTTTAGCTTAGCAAAACACACTGTCATGGAGCTCTGTCCTCTCCCATTGCCTCCCTTTGTCCAGCAACCAATGTAACTGCCACACTGGCCATATATTTTAGAAACCTGCTATAAAAATTCAGCAGTTTTGGAAATGCTTGCACTTCTTTTTTGTTTGATGGGGTAGGAGCATGGTGCAAGCCTGCACTTTAAGTTATCTGCTGTTGAGTATGTATACGTCAGCCCTATCCACTCGGTAACCCAAAAACTTCACTGATGACGGACGCAGCACTTTTTATTTGACTTTTTTTAGCCACAACACCTGGCTTCTGTGATATGACTCAGTACCTGGTGGACCTGATGCCAGTGCTGTTATTCATTTGAGGTTGAGATGGGAATGTACGTAATCCAGTAAAACTTCCACACCCGGAATCCCAGCCAGCAACATCTCCATATGGCTGTGATGCACAACTGTGGTACACTTTATACCAAACTGCAGGTCTTTTACTCAAAACAGACCTTTCAGCTTGTAGACAGTCAACATTTCTGCAGACCTGTCACCTACACAAGCCTGTAAATGAGCATCAGCAAGATCCAGCTTAGTGAAAATCTTCCCCCAGACACATTAGAGAAAGCCTCGTCGTTTGTTGGAAGGGGGTAATATTTAAGTTTTTATCTCAGTGTTGACGATGCACTTGTAGTTCCCACAGATCTGCGCAGATTCATCAGTTTTTCTCACTACATTTGGATTTGGGGGTGGCTAAATTTGAAAATGTTACTGGTTTGTAAATTCCTCCACCAATTTGTCTATTTCCTTACAAGCACTGTCTCTTAGTGCATAAGGTACTAGGCGGCACTTACGTAAAAGGTAGTGGTTTTGCATCAGGCTCCAATTCACTACATACTATAGGTGATTTGGAATAAAGTGAACACTCAAAAAAGCCCTGATTAATTTCTATTTCCTGCCAGTTTATATCTTTCCGCTGATGTAAACACAAATAATGCCACGTGCTTTTATTTACATAGGGTCGTGCAATGTTTACAACTACATTAAACTTCTCCGATAAATTTTAGCTACAATATCTACTCATTAAATGCACGGGGGCTGAATGTAAGATATAAAAAAAGTAATCTTAGTTATAAATACCTGCGAGTTAATGTCTGGTTTCTGTCCATCGACTAATCTAAATAACATGCGCTATTGCCGTTACGCATCTCGTAAATGAGGGCATATTTTATTTGAATTTGTTACGCAAAACCGCCACTACAACAGACATGACACACACTATTCAATAATTCAAGTTTCGTTCAGTTCTGCTGCCACGAACAACGACGACGCACTTCAGAAACAATAATTAACGTATTTTCTTAACATTTGAAATAAAAAGTATGTTGTTTTTAGGCTGGCAAACGTAAAACATAATATACAGATTACCGATGGTTTCATATCATTTCGGCAATGATACTCAAAGTAATTTCCAATACTTTTGAATGTGTATATACTCAAAACGGGCAAACGCACGCAAATGATGCCACCAAATATGCAACTTGGCGGCGAGAACCTAACTCTGATGCCACCTGTTGGTGGAGTTTTGAACTGTCTGAAGCACGTAGCAAGTGATAACCACCACGGCGACTCGAGGTCGACGATAGCGTCACATAATTCTCGCGCCAATCGAGTCTAATTATAATGTATGTATGAATGTCAATAAGATCATAAGTAAATGTTTTGAAGTGTATTAAATACAGACAGGTCGAGTTCGTCATATGTTCTTTCACTAATGTTGTAATCAAATAGGAAAATACACGGATCTACGTACAATAAATCGCTACCAACCATACAAGCAGTAAAGTAACTCTTGTTAGTGGTGATGTATATGCAGTAACGGCTAGTGATTTTTTTCAAAGGTTAACTCTTTAGTGCTCACTTTATTCCGAATGGCCTAGTGGCCTGCTGTAACAGCTTAATTCTACATGTAGCAAACACCTTGAGGTACTGATATACTACCTCTGCCATCGTACTGGTCTGCAAAGTGAAATTTCTCTCCACTGATATGCCCACCAACTCCGTCCCAGGAGACTAGGTCTCTTAACTTAAGGGTGCTGCCTACCAGTGCGTGAGAGGCTCAAAAGCGACGGAGCCTTAAAGTCGACTTTGAAGCGCGCATCAAATGCCGCGTTGCCTCAATGAGCCAAGTGCTGAACTAGTGTGCAAGGTTCTCGCAGAACGGTTTTTACTACGGGA
The DNA here is from genome assembly GCA_003012365.1 of Medauroidea extradentata. Taxonomy (NCBI): domain Eukaryota; kingdom Metazoa; phylum Arthropoda; class Insecta; order Phasmatodea; family Phasmatidae; genus Medauroidea; species Medauroidea extradentata. The sequence goes on along the minus strand of PNEQ01007064.1, from coordinate 84,525 downwards.
CAGTAAGCGGTAACCATATAATTTTATTGGTGGAAAGTCTACAACTAAGTTCAGTGCAGGTCGCAATCTGAGTTTCACATACATCCGGTTAGTACATTTTGAAGTACGGATGTCTGAAAATGCTGTTTTTAGCCATGTTGGAGGGCTTCGAAACAGTGTTTTTAATGAGCGTGGTGTCTTAATAATGAGTTTCTGACCTTGTCTGAAGTTTTTTTTTCTTTTCGTACATTGGCACAATGGGCACACATGTAATATTTTCGTAGAAAAAACCTGTTTGCGAACACACTGCAACACATTGGAAGCGTGGGGTATGTGGCCGCCTTAATTACTTGAATGTTTTATTACTGATACTGCTGAAACTAGCTCCTGTGTCTACCTCCGTAATACTTATCTTATCATACAACAAATCTGTTAAGCAGATTGAATGCTGTGTCTTGGTTGACTGTGTGCGCAAACTACACAGGCTGTATGTATCTTCCACATCGTCAGACACTTATTGATCACTAAAGTATTCTGTTCCTTCCTTGGCTTCCTGTGGCCCTCTAGTGATTGTTCACCCTTCTATTTTGCTATGCAGGCCCTTTCCAAATGCCCTGGTTTACAGCAGAAATTGTCTGAAGTTTTATGATATGTAGGCTACAACTTTCAGGGCTGTGTAACCCATTGTGTTTCCAGATGCTCTAAGTGCTCTCTATTCTGCGCTGACTTGTCCAGAGCAAGGTTATTCTTGGCTGAGAACTGGTGCCCGGAAACGTACATTCTGTTTACATACTCTGCCAACTCGCTCACTTTGCCATGCCAGTGACTCACATTCCTGCTCTCCGCTTCTGCTGCAATAGCCTGGAATGTTAATTTGTCCTTAGACATCATTGCAAGATGTAGGTTCTTGTCACGCACACCACACACTAACTTGTCATGAAGCAGCCTGTCGAAGGCTTTAAAATTGGTGTGCTCGGAGACTCATCCTCATGTTGATTGCACTTGTGAAACTTATAAGTTTCAACAATTTCGCTCAGCTTCGGTACTAAATGGATAGACAAAGCCACAAAAGTATCAGATATATCTACCACGCTCAGTGACTTAGGTAGTAACACTGACGAGATTATATACATAACTAAGTCCCGCAGACCGTAAAAAATATTGCCTTTTTCTTTACCCACAACCTTGTATGCCACAAAATAATACTACAATAGTTTCGTGCATGTCTTTGAATTGTCCCAGCCTGGAACAAACTCGCAGAACGAATTGAACTATGCTACGATACAGGCAATAGTAATTTGATGCATCACCTTGCAATGCTTGCTAGTTGCACTGTAAGTAGATTTACCTCATAGGCAGATAATATGACACTACCATTGCAGAAAACGATACAGTCACAACACAGCTATCTCAACCAGTCAGGATTTATCATACGTACCATCCATTAAGTTACATGGCGCCCATTCACACATTGGGTATGGTCACTCCAACAGTATGTACACAACAGTTACATGCGTACCGTATTACTTTTTACATGATACTGCCTAACTTAATCTTCTTATGGTTATGTTTTTCTTTAAAAAGATCACTTTCTTGAAACTATGCTTCCGTAATTTTAAAATATCAGCGTGCTTGTCTTTCAAAATGGCTATAGGCTAATTTACTTTTTTAGACAGCTGCAATTTTTGAAAATGCCACCTGAATTCATAAAATGCAAAACAAGCATTTCTGTTTGCTACCTATTATCAAAAATTTAATTTAATGGTCTCAGCTTAAAGTTCCATAGGAAAGAGACCACAATGAAAACTTTGCATGCCACTGTAGCATGCTGCGAATAGAGGTGTATCACTTCTCGTCGAGCGCACCTGTGGCTCACATACCTCAATAATAAGGTTCTTTGTGAATTTGGACTGGAGTAAAATAACACAGCCGTAATTTGTTGTAAATATAAATGATATGTAGAAAAGAAGGCTATAATTTGGTAGCCTAATAAATGTAGATCAATCATTTCACTAAATTAAAATTTTAAAAACTGTATAAAATAATGTGGGATCGAAGTAACTAATTGCTTTGTTACTTCTTATATGTAGCTAGCATTGAGCATGCTTAGTTTTTGTCAGCTGTATTGTAAATATATTCTTGTGTAATTCATATGAAATTTTTTCAGTAATTTTTAGTATTGTCTTAAGTTGTTCTTTTTTTTTATTTAACTTCTGAAAATCATTGGTTGTGTGTCAATGTCATTGTTAAATAAATGAGTACAACGTAGAAGTGTATTTAATTATATAGGCTATATTTAATAACTTTGGTTGTGCTTAGTATTTTCCAATTTAATTGCAAATGAAACATTGTTAAGCCAATATTTGTAAGTATCTTAATATAGACGTCAGAATTTTAGGTTAACTTATGCCTTATTTTGTAATGAGTGTGATTTTTGGCTGTATGTTTACAGACCACTGGATCAGTCTGATTTCGAGGAAGTGTGTAATGAAACGCTTGAATCTCTGTGCGATTACTTTGAGGAATTAGTTGAAGACAGCCCCCATTTGACATCAGCTGACGTTTCTTTCAGTGTAAGTTTTTGATTTAAGGTGTCTGTATTGGGATAATAGCCCTTCAGTGGCCTATCCTGAATCATGATGTACAGAACTGATCAAGTGTTTAATGGGTGTTGACACATGCTGAATATTCTTTTAGTAGACAGATAGCTTTAAAAGCCTTTGCAAAGCTTTAAGTTATTAAATTCTGGTGACAATGAAGGCTTTTCAAGAGACGCTGTTCAGTTCAGGAATACTGGAATTCACAATCCAGTCCGTCACATGCATTGACACTATTGTTGGGTAAGACTCTATCTTGCTGAAAGTATTCCAGAAAGTTACAGTTATTGTTTAATTGTGTCCTTGAATTTATGTTGGTAACTTATCAGTTCCCTTTTGAAGTGAGCATACAGTTACATGGTATTTATTACTTTTTTTTTGGCATTGTACATGAAATACCTACCGGTACAGTAAGGGTGGATCACTCCAGTATTTACCTTGCCAAAAATGACTAATTGGGAGACAGAATATGTATTATTCTTAATGTCTGCATCATTAGAGATCCCTCCCTGTACCTGTTCAAATAAAGTTTTTGGCATATTCCAATTACAGCTTTGGATTGCACATGTTGCATACTGGGCAAGTTTAGAATATTCCACTTAATAGAACTCACGTTCTCAGTAAAATTGTTTGTACTCGAGTTGTGAGTGGTACTGAACCAGTGTACAATGAGAGTGATTGTTTCGTTGCAGATATGGTGACAATCCGTGCCTATGTGAACAAGCGAAAAATTATTATTATTGTGAAAATCCTACAAACTTTTCTGATAGTTTAGCAGTTGGATAATATAAAACTGTAAGTTACCTTAGATTGGAACAGAAATACAGTTGCTATATTGGTAAACAGGCTATTTGTCGTTGTGTTGATAAGTTTTGCCAAGGTGAGTCGCTAGTGATTAGAAAGGAAATGGCTGAAAGTTGTTTACCTAATTTTGTGGAGTTGAATTTTAGGTATGTATCAGAGCTTCCAAAAATTCAATGAGTAATAACATAGGTTCTCGCAAATGTGTGTCATTGCGAGTGCAGTGTGTTCTGGTTGATAGTGCGTAAACAATTGCTACTCTTGGTGGCATTTGCACTTATCCATTTTTCACACTCCCCAAGTGCAGTTTCTGTGTCCCTAGTGTATTTATTTGTAATACACCGTATTGGTCTTGGTTGAGGTATTGCAGCTTCTACATCTTGTATGTGGTTTACTTAGTTTCGTATGGAGTCTGTCAAGGGGTGGCTTTTCAGTTTTTTTTAGGGTGGAGGGGGGGGGGGCAAGATTTTTTTGGCGACAATGACCTTGTTGTTTACAATTTTTAATTAATTAATCATGTTTAAATTAGAAACTTTAATAATAAAACTTGTGCTTACGTTAGTATTATGTAAATAACAAAATACACAAAAAAATTTTACACATTTCCTTCTAAATCCAGTAGGGCATTTGCCCCTCCTCCCTTGCCCACCTAAATGACGCTCCTGGAGTCTGTTGGTTTATTTTCTTGACGATGATGTAGGCCTATTGCTTTGAGAACATATTCTGGTCTTCCTTTTGTAGGTGATTATTGATTCTTAAAGTTGTCCAGAATTTTTCTTTATATTTTTACTAGTTTATTAATAATGTTAGTTAAAAAGGTGTGGTTTCTTGATTACCAGTATGTAGTTAAAAAAATGTATATCTTTAAAACAACAAATACAAACAGCTTTATCCAGTTCACATCGCTGAGCGTACTTTAACTGCAGAACATCTTTGGATTTAATTCATCTTTATTTCTCTATAAATAGCTGCCCGGCTGCGGCTTTGCCTGCATGAAATTATGTAATATACACAAAACAGTAACTCTGGATAAAATATGTGATGAATGCATTTAACGGCTTGCGTACTCAATAACAGTGAACTATAAATTGTCTTAGCTCAGTGTAAAGAGCGTGCCCAATATGCTCGTTTGATGTCATAGTAATTTCCATCGCAAAGTCTTGCACAGGATACAAACCCGTAACCCCATCCCTCCCACACCCCAAACTTTATACAATACCTGAGTGGATGCTTAAAGGCAGGCCGTGATAATTCTTTTGTTTGTACAGGCTACAGTCCAAAGAGGTTTTATTTATGAGTAGGTTGGCAAAAAGAAACAAATGTTGAATTACTTCTCCAAGATCATTTTCTTTTTTCGGGAGACTAACATTTTACTGCTTTTCACATCCTTAGTTTTTGAATTTCATAAAATCCGGAATTTGTTTTGTGGATATTTACATAAGTTTCATTCTTATCAAAAAATCATCTCGATATCTCAACAGGTATAAGCGGTACAGATGATTATTTGAAAACACATTTAATTTTTTTAACAGCTTTCAAGGGCGAATTTCGAAAAATCCTGAAATTACTTTTTTTTATATTTACGTAAGATTTATTTAAAAGCAAAAACAATTTCAATATTTTCACTGGTTTACGAGCTAAGTGGGATTAATTAAAAACATGTTTTTTTTTAAAGATCTTTCAAGGATAAATTTTGAAAAATTCTAAAAATGCATTTTAGATGTTTACTTAAATGTCATTTTAAAGAAATAATCACCTCTTTATCTGAAATGGTTTAGGAGAAATCACGGATTAATGAAAAACACATTTTACGGCTTGCAAATTTGCATTTGTTTGGGCAATATTTTGAAGTAAAAAAAATTATGATAGCTTTTTCGGTTAATGAGATATCAGGGATTCTTTGAAAACAAATTTCACCCCTTTTCACCGCCTTCATTATCGAATTTCAAAAAATCCATTCTTAGTGGGTGCCTACGGGGCAAGGGGAAGCTTCCCTCGAAAGTTCATGTTTCTGGGTCCAGCAGTTTGGGCTGTGCATTGATGAGTGAGTGAGTGTCAGTCAGGACACTTCATTTTATATATTAAGATTTGCACCTAATTTTTTTGTAGCAATAAATCTAATAGGTGTACAGATTTCTGCACACAAATTATAACCAATTTTTTTTATGGAAATATGAAAACAAAATATATTTTGTGTAAAAACTGTCAAACTGTGCATTATTTTACAAAAGCCTATTAATAATTGTGGATTTTATAACTGCTATAATTAGTCTTGGATTTTTTCAAAACATTTTGTTAAATAAGTTTTGAGTTATATTGCGCCAATTAAAAAAAATACTATGAGCCTAGCATGGCCTGAACAATGTAGTTTCATTGTACTATACAAGAGGAAGGTAAGTTCTGATGGGAATGGAACCACCTGTCACGTGAAGCTTGGCCGTGCATGTGTACCTAGCAACTATAACACAGCAAGCCTTCAGTTTTGTATTTAAACTTTATAAAATTAATGTCTTGTGCAGGATGGGGTGTTGACAGTGAACTTTGGAGAACCATACGGAACATACGTCATCAACAGGCAAACTCCAAACCAGCAGATATGGCTGTCGTCACCACTCAGTGGGCCCAAACGATACAACTATGAGAATGGGCAGTGGGTGTATCATCATGATGGTGTTTCACTACATGATTTATTATCTCGTGAAATTGGTGAAGTTGTGAAGCGCGAAGTTAACTTCAAACGATGTGCTTTCAGCCAGAATTTGTCGAAAGAGCATTGACTGATGTAACACTGGCTTATAAATGTATAATTATGTGTAAATAATTTATTTAAGAATACATTGTTTTGAATACGCTTATTAAAGATAGTCATTACATAACATACCTTTAATTATTTTACACCTAATGTGATATTTTTCTTTTGTTTCCGTTCCTTCGTGTACTGCCGATGCTTTGTGTGCTGAAAACTCATTCCCAAGGTAAATTATTCACCAATAGTTTATCAATTATTTTCTCAGTGATCACAAATTTACTTATTGCTTATTGCACTTATTCACAAAATAATACGTAGCAAATAAAATATTGTGAAAATATTAGTCAATAAATGCAATGTTGTTGGAAACTTAAGTGAAGATTTAAAATTTTGGAATGCCTATCTGTTCATACTTATAATCTGGTCTTGCATAGTTGCTGCACTATTGTCAGTACATGTAATACACATCCACAAAAAGCTACGGAATGCACCACTTGTAATGTACTGTTAGAACCAGAGATTAGAGAAACACACAGATCGAGCATAACGTATGTCTTTAGGCCAGGGTATGAGACCTTGAGACGGAAGTGGGAGGAGCCCATTCACCATTTTGGTAACTGAAAAAAGTTGTTTGTTATTATAGCAGCATGTATAATAAGGCTATGGGTTGGCCAACCATAACCTTGTTTCGCAATACATCTACAGAAACAGCTGCTTGCACTCGGCCATATTGCAACCTAAATAAACAAAGTCAGCTTGGCCTTAGTATAAGTTGCTAATGCTCCATCTGTACTTTTCTCTTATCTCTTGTTAGAACAAACATATTGTCTTCTATGAAATTGAACGGCTTCATGAATATGTAAACACTATTTTATCTATGGATATACATATAACTCTGTTAAGGCTAAATGTCCCCATTTTAATACTGAATGCCACCACCATGAGGCAGCAGCAAAGAGAGCAAATTTTCTACAGAAATAGCTTGGCAACTCTTGAACGGATTTTAAAGCGGAAAATTGCATTTTACATCATAATACCATACTAATGTAGGTAATTAGTTTGCATGCCATTAGAGTTATCTGATATAGTAATGTTTTAAAAATAATCTCTAAAACTCAGTGTTTTTTAAAAAGTCGCCTTACAGAAACATGGCCATGAGTTTGACAAATTCAGTGCAATTTACAGATTTTGAATAGGTCAGATACTTTTGCCGGAAACAGAAAACTAAGATATTAACATGTAAGGTGTTCGCGCAAATGACAGTGCTTCTAAGGTCACAAGCATCCTTCCTATCTGTCTCTTGTGTTGATATATGGTACTGTTTGAAAAGAAGTGAGGATGGGTGTTACAGTTGTATGACAGCGTGTTAATTATAGACAGAAACACTCAACAACTAAACCAACAGTCTTACCGTCATTCAGACACGGTAGTTAGTAACTATCATCCAAGATTTTGCCTGGTGGTAACTCAGGAGACCATGGAGAATGTAAATCAGGAGTACTGTAGGCTATCTAAGTTGGACCTGAGCCCTTGAGAATTTAGTCTGTACCACTGAAAATAAGTTTTTTCATGAAGCAATTTGCGTTACGTTTTTTACAAGGGTAGCGTCACTACTCTTCCGGGCAATTATGCAAGAAAATTGCTAGGAGAAATTATGTACAATGTAACCAGTGCAGTTATCGTTGAGCAGTATAGAAATTGGAAACAACTGCGTAGACCCATGGTAGGAAATGCAAATAAAATATCAACCAATACAGCTACTGAAGCCCTCTACCCACTAACTACCGTAGACATTCTGCTACAGAGTCAGACTTCAGCACTGTCCAATCAATAGGGCCACAATTTTGTCGCAAAAAGATTTTTGCCCCACTTTGTTTTAGTGTCTCTCGTGCACATAGGCAGCTCTGCTTCATGATTATTGGCAGCGTGTCTTTGTTCAGACACGTTTCTCATTTGACTGCACCAATCAGAATAAGATTATTGTGACTCCTTACGTCTGTAATTGGTACACTGTTAAGTAAGTCTTTCCGTGCCACCAAAATGGTGCTGGCTGACCCTGCCTCAGTAGCCAAACTGGCAACAATACCAGTATGTCTTCTTGTAGGCCTCCGACGTAGTCCACAACCTCCAGGATTGTGAACCAGATTCCGTCTCACGGCCCTCCCTCTGTGGCAGTAATCATTGGCGTCCCTGGGCAGCATCATGGCCTCGAGCGACGCCAAGAAACACGTCTGTCTCCTCCAGTGACCCACAAAGAACGACCCCATAGCTAGCTAAACTCTTACATTTTCAGGCATTGCGCTCCTCCATGACACTAGGAATATACTGTACTTCTTATACCACAGATTACTACACCCATCCTTCTCTGCACTTAAATTCTAGAGCCTACATAAAATATCATATGTAAATATACAGTAACATTAATTCAGCTCATACAACTGGCAAATAAACAATAAATACATGGTTTTAAGGCATTAAGGTCTGCAATATAGGAATGTCAAATGTATATATTACATTACTGTGATTTGTTTGTATCTATATTATATATTTTGAAATGGTAATTGTGACATCACTTATGTGTAAATTTCCTCACAGACTCCGAAATTAGTCCAATGAAATGTCAGTATAGTTTGCATCTTAATTATATACTTATAAATGGTGAATGTGTCAGTTTCCATGCAGACTCTTGATAAAATTTCAGTAACTTTGTATGATTCAGCATCTCTTTTTGACCTCAGAAGTTGTGTGAGTCGCGAGATCAGTGTGACCTAGGTCAAAAATAGTTCTGGCACCTTCATCCACAATCAAACAGGTTTTCGCTCCTAAGCAGCATGTAAACTATAGATGTACTGCTGAAACAGCAAAAAAAATGTAGATTTAGGGGCATATTTCCGTATGTCATGGTCATTTAAATAAATAATTCTGAGATAACATTTTAGTTTTTGTTGCTATAGACAAAGCACAAGCAAATCACTTCAACCAAAAATAAATAAAGTTTAATATTCACACATTTGCAACAAATTAATAATTTTCAAATTTTTATACAAAAAAATTTTACCAGTCACAATGTCTTTGTTAACTTCACATGTTATATTACAACTGAAGGTTAAAAAATATTCACAACTTTTTAAATTTAAACTTAATTTTGGTACAATATATAATAATTTTTATTTGTCTCTTGCCTTACTGTTGGGGAAATGTTTTTTTTTTCCTTGGGGTTAATTTAGACAAAAAAGATCCCCAATCAAACAGACCTAATAAGACCATATTTCCATTAACTCAATCATAGTGACAACCCGAAGAGAAAACAAATTTATGTCTCTTTGAATACTTATTTATTTATGGTTATACTGAAATTTAGTAAGCCTTGTGGTTATGTGTTGTTATATGTATCGTCTTCACAGCACGGTTATTTTATTGTATGAATGAAAACATATTTGGTTTTATAGTGATATAAATGAGTGCTGGATAACTCGCCTAATGTTGCCTGTTTAACTTATGTTCAATTTGTGATAAGATTGTTGAGAGTATTACTGTAGACTGTGTAAGGTCTGGGAGAAAGAAATGTAGTGGTTAAAGTTCGCATTATAAAAAACAATGGAAAGAAGACTGCTTCAGAAGAAAGCTATTTATTGTTCATTTTTGTTGTCCAAACAGCACATAGACTACAACTATTGCAGATGGTATGAGAGTCATAGGATGGGATGCTATGCAGCTCTCATCAGAACATAAAGGCTGCTACATGCTTCATTAATTTGATTATAAATGTAGTAGCTAAGCACAGTGGCGGATTTAGGGGGGAGGAGGGGGTGACTGCCCCCCCCTAAGAACTTGTGTTTTTTTTTTTTTTGTGAAGAAAATTGTTAAAATATATAAATAATAAACATTACATTTGTACAAATAAATATTTGCAAATACTATTCAGCCATGCACACGGACTCACAAATGACTTAATATAGACACTCGTATAATATGTACATTTTATGTGATCATAACTGCAAAATTCAATATTGTTAAACAACTTTTTCCCTTCTTTCAAGCTCCGTTTTACGTAAGCGAGGGTCGTTCTTGCTCGAAAAGCGCTGTGTGCTGTGGGGATATATTTCCTGTTTTTATTTTGTGTAATGTCCCTTTTGACACTTTCTCAGTAGGAGGGCGAGTGGTCAGGTCGAAGATTGACGGGAAAGGGGGGGAGGGGAGTGTCTTTACACACTGTCAGTCACTAGTGTGCAGTGAATGAGAGATGGTTTCAAATATATTGGTTGTGAAGTCTTTTACGTTATGTTTTAATGTTAAATACTTACTAGGAAGATAGAGAAAATAACATGTTTACATATTTTTAGTAAACTGCAGAAACGTGAAGCAACAAGAGACGACACAGGTTCGATTTTATTGGGTTGTTTATACCTTGAAAACAGTTTAAGGTCGTTCTAGCATGAAAAATTCTAACATTTAATTTGTTCGAAATAGCATTATTTTATTAGTTAGTATTATGTTGCTAGTGACTATATTTTACACCCAAGAGCAATATTTTAGCGTGCATAGTTTTCCCATAGCTAAATGTCAAAATCAAAATTTCGACGTTACGGGAACATATCCCAGCGTAACCTTAATGAATAGTAGTATTTAAATAATTTATACTGAACTTTAATTAATGTCGCGGACTGTATGCTGACAGCTATAAAAATAAAAAAAACAACAAATTGTTGTATTTAAAACATCTAAAGTAAAGGATTCTGACTAGACTTTCAAAAATGTCTTAAAAATACATTATCTTTGTTCTTGTGTCGATAAATTTGAGCGAATAACCATTGGCTCGTGATATCTAATTTCAGAATAAACTGTTTAGTTTCAACAAGTCTGTTGGTTTTTGGGGTATATGTTCCCGTGACATGAGGATTTTGAACGAATGAAGAGATTTTGAGCCTTCCTTAACAACTAGGTATTTTGTGCTTGTGATGGGTGACATGATATGAGTATGCCGCAGCACCGTGTTGAAGGGGCAGGGTAACCGGAAGATCCCCGGGAAAAATTTATTGCAAAATTTACCAGGTCGCACCTATCTTTTGTGAGGTCTGGTAGGTTACGATTTCCAATGTGGTTTTTAAGAATTGCATCACAGAATGCAGTGTATCTGTAGTGTGTAATAAACACTTATAGTTTCTAGATTCAAAATGTTTTGTGCAACTTAGTTTGTAATTCATTAAAATTAGAGTACGTTTTTCAAGAGCTAACATAAAAAAAAAAAGATTAGTTTATGCAGAATCTTAAAATTGTACTTAATTTGCGGCGACCTAAAGTTCTGTGGTGTACAGTGTGTGGAGTAACAAGAAGTCAGCAAGTTCAGTTTAAACCAGATAGCAAGCTTTCATTGTCCTCCCGTGGCATGACTGTTATTATGCAAGGTTTGTCGGTTTTGCACTTGATGATTATATGCCCGCTAGTCTCAGCAATACGTAGCTAAAATACGTTGAAGGTTACCATGGCGTCGTCAGCGGTCTGCCGCCCTAACTTGTGACGTTTTGCAATACTTCTAAATAACCGGTCCGAATACCGCAACTCGCAGGCGTCCCGACGCATATATTGAAAACGCCCGGCGGTATCACCTGGCCCGTCGATCTCTTGATTCAACACCGTCTCTGTAAAGGCGTCCGGCGCCTGAACTGACTCCCTGAGGCACCCCGGCCTGTAGTTATCTGCGTCTCAACGCCGTCTTCCGCAACTCGAAAACATCTGTCCTAAAATCTGTCAACAACATAGTCCTGCTCTTGTTTGGCGCCAACCTCCCTGTCGCTTGCCCTGCAGGTGTTGGTTCAGCTGGACCAATCAGGAGACAGCTTTCAAAATATGACCCCGCCCCTCAAGGACACTTAACTTCCTGCCATTGCCACATTTATTAGATAATTTCATTCATCTACACTTTGACAAATACCATACATGTATTTTAATTAATTCGTAAAATTTCACACATTGTAATTATTGTAACTATTTAAGATTTGTATCTTAAACACAATAGACTGGCTTTCCTCCCCTCTCGTCTGGCAGCTAGGAGGGTTAAATGAGAGTGGGGGCGAGAAGGCCCAGACGCTTGCACCTGCAGTTTCCACAAAGACAAATAATATACATTTCTGTTTTTCCTAAGTGCAATTCTGTACATAGAGAATATTGGCATCCTGACACGATGGCGAGAAGAATGAATCATCGCATGACACATTTACTATTATATCTGTAATTTATGATAATTGCCTATAATTGATGGCCATTACTCTTATTAATTGGGGTGGTGACCACATGGCACGTCAGAATTTTTTTCATATCAGCACAAAGATTTTTCCTTTACAAGCATAAATTATCGTAAAAAAAATATAAAAATTTTTTGAAAGCAGTACATTCAAATTTTTGGCCTGAAAACTCCTGAAATAGCACCGTTTTGCACCTACAAATCAAAATTTTTCCGGGGGAGGACCCCCGGGCCCCTCGCTTTTGGTTCATGGGGTGGGTATAATATACTTCTTAAGGCATACTCCCCGCCCCCCCTAAGATAGCTGCTTAAATCCGCCACTGGCTAAGCATGGTTTACAGTTAAGGACGCGATGTACCACAATTTTCATCGCCATGTTTTTATTTTTATATTTGTATCAGTTATTTTTTTTCTTGTTTTAGACACAAAATGTGACTAAATTTTTCTCTTGTAAACATTTTTATCTCGCATATTTTTTGCATAATGGCTCGTTAAAGCCAAAATTTGCAATTTTTCCATTTCAGGGACGACACTAAAATCAACTCGCTTACCAAACTGAAAAAAAAATCATGGTGAATAACGATGTTGTAGGCTACAAATTCAGCTATGTTAAACCACAAAATAAAATATTTTTGTATTTAAAAAAAAATATTGAATTTTTCAAATTTTTATTTTAAATTTCAGCATTTTTATTTAATTACATAAGAAATTTATTCTTTGTTTTTATGTACATGACACTAGCCTGTGAATTTTGTCAGTTTGATATGTTAGTTTGTTTTAGTGTAGTCATTAAAATAGAGAGAGAGAAAATTTCATAAGAGCCAAATTTAGTCACATTTTGTGTATAAAATAAAAAAAATAAAAAATCTGGTGCCAATACAAAATTTAAATATGGTGACGAAAATTGCTGCCTACCTCACCCCTAACATTATTTAATTTTCATTGTTGTGGTAGGTACTTAAATATACTTATTTAAGAACTTCCTGTAGAGTTATACTCGCTCTCAACCAAACATAAGTTGACAAGCATTGCCGAAGGAAGGTTAACATATTTGGTGAGACCTAGCTGATCATATACCTACAGATTTTATGCATTCTCATATCATGAAAAATGCAAATATGATCAAACAAGGAATGTTGACTGGCCATGTCTCCCCGGCACATGTGTATGTGGGAGTTGTTGGTGGTAGAGGAGGTTGCTTCTGTCACACTGTCTATGGTACATGGGCACCCTTGTCTACAGCACAGTCTTGTAATAAAAGAAATGCCAGTAATGTCTAGGTACGTGTAATAGACACATGCAGTATATGGCAGCAGTCATATTTAAAAAATTTTAATAGTAAAGCACACTGATGTTAGAGATAAAAAATCTAAAATTGGAAACATGATTAAAAAAGGTTAATAAAGGAAAAAGTATGGAGAAAATACTTTAGTAACAATACTGAGTTTTTATGTGAAACTGTAACTATTCTTTGCAACGTTTGTCAGATAGGGTAATAGATCCTTTTGTACTGTACAGAAATTAATGCTCATTAAATAAATCTAATTTTATTTACATACCTATAAACAGCACAAGGCCTTGGTAGAGGAACACAGGGGAAAGGGGGTAGGATTCTTCGACTAGGAAATGTTTAAGGAACCGTTTCCAGCATTTGCATGGAGTGGTTTCAGAAAACCCTATAAAACTGAAGTCAGGATGGCCGTAGCCAGGGATTGAATCTGGACTTCCCCCAATGCGAGCCGAGTGTTCTGCCACAGCTCCACCTCGCTTTCACAATACTTGTTCATGTTGGCAGGTTGTATGAATGTTTTTACAGTTGTGACATTGGTTGTTCATGGCAAAGTTAACACCTTTTAATGCACTAACCATCTATAAATATATTTTATTGTGGCCAAATTACATTACCGTTAGACGGGATGAATAGGAACTATGGGACAAATAAGAACACAATTTCACAGCAAAATTGTCTGTATAAACTCTGTTTAAAGAGCTGTGATTTTATACACGCGAGTTAAACAGTTTATAAACAGTAGTTTTATTGTAATGTAATTTTACATATGGGAAATGTGTAAATTAGGGATTTTTTTATTCCTAATTTTATTTTTATTCACCCGTATGTTTGTATTAACTCCGTTTTACTGTAACTTTTGAGGACGCTGCAAAAGTGAATTGTATGCACTGCTCTTATCAATTACATTGCAATGATTGAAGAAATAAAATAAGTGGTAGAACTATAGTATTTGAGTGAAAAGAAGAAAATTAGCAGAGCTTGAAAAGTTCTTGCACTCTTAACAGTAGCAGCCTTAAGTATGCTAAGTGCATACTAGGTTTTTACATAGTGGTTATTTTGACAGCTTTTAGTTTTCGGTGTCAATTTTCAGTAAGAAATTTCTCCTTTAAGGTTTATACCAACCAAAAATTGCATTATATTATTTTCCCTAATTTGTTAATAAGGGAAAATCTTGCAAAATTTGTAACATACTTTCGTGAACATCCTGTGTATGATCGTGTGTGGTTATTCGTTTTGTAGGTCAATAATGTTCATTTGTTGGCAGGCAGGAAATGTACATTTAATTTGTATTTGAAGCTGACAACAGTATTTAAGAACTGAAGAGCATATAGCCGTGTTGTAAAGCAGGGTAGATACTTTCTTTCTCCAAGTAGCTGTGAGATAAAACAAACCTGCCACAATGGAGATAATGGAAGAAGGCAATATGATGGACAGAGTGCGTATCCTACTGCAGCGAGACCTAGACTATTATCAAGCTCACCAAACAGTTCTTCAAGAGAACCTGTGTCCAGGTGTTGTAGGGGGGTTGCTGGACTTCCCCCGCTACGCTTCGTTTGCAGCAGTGAAGCTCGTGCTCTGGTGGGAAGAAGAGTATGTGGCTGCATTCAGACAACCATCCGGTCTGTTGGAGACAGGAGCAAGTGGTGGCAGCAGTGAACAGGTACCCACATTTTTATCACAACAGACTCCTGTGTAATGTACTTGTGTTGATGTATGTCTGCTTTAGGGACTAGCATTTTCTAGAAATAAAAACCCTCTATTTGTGGGCAGTGGCAGTTCTTGCAGATGAGCACAGTAGTACAGTAGTATGTGCCCTCCCAGATATAGTTTGCCTAGCCATATTCTTTACATCTTTACGCCCCCTTGGTTAAGAGTACAGTTGACTTATTATTTCTCCTAATGTAGTAAAACCTCTATTATCCGTAATAACGTAGGAGGCAAGTGAGTTGGATAGTCAAATACATATCATGATTAGTCGAGTCATACATACCATAATGGTAACTAGCCAGCAGATACTTACTAACAAGGTGTGTGCAACTATTGGTGGAATTATATATAAAAAATAAGTTTTTGGAAATTGTTGCAAGAATCATGATGCTTTAATAAGGGTGTGCTATAAATAACTAATGCTGAAAGAACAGTTTATAATTAAAACAATGCACTTTAGTTAAATTTTTTTTTTTGGCACTTAAGAAAAGAAAATGTTTTGTACTTACTTTTTAAAACATTTAAACACATTAAAAGATATGTGACTCTGAAGTTTTCTACAGTTTTTTTATAGGAGTTGGTAATTTTTCTGCTGTGATTTGTTTACTTTTGTTTGATGTTTTATCTTACTTTTCTTAAAGTAAGAATGTGGGACAAGTTGCTATCCTCTTGCTGTTCCAGAAATGGTATAATTGTTCCTGCAATTTGCAGGTTCACACATTTAACTGTAATCAAGTCTGTCCTTTTCACCCTCACCCTCCTTGATATGATGTGGTTGAACTGACAATGTTATCTTCAATTTTCATTTTACAGACAGGAAGTTAGACGTCTGTCTAAAACCATGTGTCAGTATTTTTTCTCTCAAGAATAACAAATTGCTAACTGGTTTATGTAGTCAAACAAAGCACCTGAGCCAAAATTTTCATTTTCAAAGCAGTGAAAGTTGTCACCTGAACCTTTTGTTTTATAACTTCTTCTAAGATCTGAAAGTGTTTACTTTAGTGATCATGCCCCATGCATTTAACACCAAGAAAATTGCTTCTTTGAAAAAAAAATTAATTTTTTTCTCAAACTTTTACTATTGCAGTATCTTCTTCAAACAGTAAGCTCAAAAGTTCTCGTCTGTAATAATATCTTTTTAATGTTACAACTGTCTTGTAATAATAACTCTTTAATGTTAGAACTGTCTTGATTCCTTGCCTGAATGAATGCAATTGCATTTGGTTGCAAAAGGTACATAAACATTTTTTAGTCTGTTGTTCGTAACTCGTTTAGTATGAATTTGACCAGAAAAACTCTTGACTTAAAAAAATTATAAAAAAAAAGTACACATTTTAAACGGAACCACTATTTACAAATATCTTGCGGTCATCCAAGCAGATTTACTGTGGTAATTAGTAGAAAATATTTAATTTCTGGCCTCGGAAAAGATTGTGTTCACTTTACCTTCCCCACACAGCATAATTTAAGTTAGTATTCTTCACTAGCATTAGCACAACACATTATTGTAATGTGCTCCTTGCTGGATTTGTAGCCGATTTCTGGTTTTTTTGCTGATACTGCAAGTGTTTTACTTGGTAGGCAATTCCAGTTCTAGCCATTCTGATCTACTTTGTACACTTGGTTTGGAACTGAATTATGCCTACCTGTAATATGCTGGAAGTCTTATTTAAATGCATTTGCACATTTAGTATCATCACTGAGAATGGTTATCTTATTCTGTGGCGATCTTTAAATATGGCCAGCCAACCTTGTGATGCACTGAAGTTTTCCATGAGGCTTAATATTTTTATGAAAACCTTGGACCTGTTATGATAGTACTACGCAGCTAATTGGCTCACCCTCTGCTTTTTTCTGATGAATCTAATTGAGCAGAATATAATCCAAACTGCTAAACATGATTATTTCATCGAGTTTCATTTAGTTAATCCACTTTTAACTGTATGCTAGCGAAGCAAACTGAAGTGTTATGTTACCAACTTTGTGTTTATTGGCAAGATTGCAGTTGTTTGCCTTTCACTGAAATCTTTCTATAATATATTTTTATTGTATTTTAATCATCTGCACCACTCACTCTCATTGTTTCTTGTTCAATTGCTAATGAAATGAACTAGTTAAAACTGTTTGGAAAATACTGTGCTATGTATGCATCAAACACTTTTTTTTGTGCGTAAACAAACCACATTGTCGGGTCACTTGCAGCCAGTGATTCATCATGACACACAGAACAGTTCGATTTGTTCAATCACACATGGAAGAGTGCACAAAAGTATATTGTAGTGTATTCACACAATGCAAACACAACAAAAACTTTTGTTTTTAAATAATTTTTTCACTCTTATTTAAAGCAGGTAAATAAGTCTACAATTTGACAAACTGTAAAATGGGGTGAATTGGGATGCTGGGGCGAATTGGAACAAAATTGTAACAAAATCAGAGCTTAAACATTTGTCTTAAATAAAGTTACAGTATACGGTAGCACAACTTTTCTTTGTAAAGTTAATAACGTGCCAACCTTAACAAAAACTTTGGTTTTAAAAATTTAAACTAGATAATTCTGTTTGAAATTTTGTCTCTGTTCATCCCATTTTAAGGAACTTCACTCTGTCAATTTTGCTGACGGTGTTCACCAATGAATATGAACATTTGTTGAAAGCTATTACCATTAAAAAAAATAAAAAAATTGACTTGATAAACAAAATTCAGACTTAATCTGATTTTCACATTACTGAATTATAAAGAAATGGATTCATGCTGTATTACTTATGAAAAAATGCTTTTCCTGCAGATGTAACATTCAGTTATTGCTCAATATACCGTATTTTTATAGCTTGTAGAAGACCATTGAGGTGTTATGGAAGCAGCCAAAGAACTGTGGATGTGGAGTCGAGTTTCATGTGCCTGTGCACTTTAAGTTGTGTTGCTGCAGATCAGTGATCTGTTTTGCACTTAAACTGCAATTTAAATACATAACCACAACTTCTGACATTGGTACATTATTCAGACCTAACACTGTATGTTGCAAAATTAAGGCTGTGATAATTTGTAAATGTAACTGAGCACGATGCCAAGTGTTTTAAATAGGATTTTATTAAACTTTTAATATTTATACACATACATTTTTCTTTCCTCATCATGTAATAAAACATTCATTGTTTGATAACAAATTGAATAGCATAAAATATTTTAAGGGAATCAAAATAAGCTCAAAATTTTGTGTCCCAACCTACTTACGTGTTAAACATTGTTGTATTGAGTCTTACAGACATGTTTGTTTTTCTTTTTACGAAGTTGTTATACATGTTCTTAGTAACATTTTATGTAAAAAAAGAAAACACATTTTTAAGGGTGTTAATTATCTATTTATTTGGTCTTTTTATGTGCCACGAACAGCACAAGGTCTTAATAAATAAAGGCAAACAAGGGGAAGATGCTAGGAGTCGGAACCAATCCAGTATTTGCGTGGAGTGATTATAGAAAACCTTGGAAAACTGAAATCAAGATGGCCAGAGCTGGGGATTAAATCTGGGTCTTTTAGAATATAAGGCCAGCCTTTTTACCACTGCTCCACCACGCTTGGTAATGTACACAGTGTACTTTAAAAAACATTACATATACTAAAACACTGTGTTTGAGCCGTCCAACATACCTAGCTTAAAATGACTTTTCCACCCCCCTGTCATTATGTCTCAAAATCTATTACTCAGATTGAAGTAAGACTACTTGAATTTCCAGGCAGGTGGCATCATTACATTTCTTTGCTCTCCAAGACTGCAAACTCTAATGCAGTCACGTTGCACAAAAAACTATGTACACTACTTTGGTATAAAATTTGGCTGACGGGGTGCTATCAGAAAAATTTCTTTTATTTTTTGCTGTGTTTTGTTGTTTGCATTTCTGGACCTATACTTTTGCATGAGAGAAACTTGTGAGGCTAAGAAGCATAAATGGTTTTGTGTATCATACATATTTTCTGTGATGTAATTGTGAGGCTGGTAATGAAATTTAATGTAAGTGTTACAAATAGTTTTCTTATATAGTGTTACATGTTAATTACAGTAATAGAATATCAATTTAATGAATGTTATAGCTAAATTTATGTTTTGTAAAATCCAAGTTCATTAAATAGGAAACACTCGATCATAGTTCCCAAAAACCTTCTAATTAAGACTATGTTTTGTTAAATCCGAATTCGTATAGCTGGAGTTTTACTGTATTTACTTGGCATATATGTCTGTTTTTATGAACTTTTATTCATATGGAAGTAACGAGGGACTTTTGTAGTAAAACTGCAATGCGCACTGTGTGTGTTTTCCAGGAAGCGGGTAAAGTCTGCAGCGACGTGACAATGGATTCTGCCCCAGATGAATTTGTTACAGTTGTAGAAGATTCAGCTAGCCAGCTGTTACATCATCTTCACACGCTCAGCCAAGAAGCATTGGACCACGCAGACCTGACAGTGTTGACGGGGACCCTGGGAGCTGCTGCACTCGTCAAGAACTGCTTGTGGTGCTACAATGAGCAATTGAAGAGAGCCAACAGTGATAAGCCGTGAGCTGTAACATCATTATCTTAGTGAAATATAAATACTGTATATTCTGTTGATGTTTCACCATGGCGGAGCCAAGACTGCTCAGCTTGGTTCAGAATTTCATGTTTGTACTGAATATTGTTCAACTTTTAAAAATCACATGTGATAAAACCTTCATGCCTCATAAAATTTAATTATAATTATTCTAGTTCTTACACAATATAATTTCAAATTGGTACTTGACAGATACATGCAAAAATATAGGATGACACATAATCCCGGAAGCATGTATCATGACATTTCGTTGCTTAGAGCAGCTTTCTTGGGCGAAGAGACATGGCTGACTGCAGTGTGGCTGCCGATGCACCGATGCTGATTCGGCTAGTGGCCAATGGTAGAACTGATATGAGGCGGGAGTTTTAAAATCGTTCTGTAGAAGAGGATGTATAGGGGTTTATGAGGTGATGTTAGTGAAATGGTTGTGGTAAGCTGACTGACTGAGGATGTTATCTTATATTGAGACCTGGTGGTTGCCTGGATTTGGTTATGTACTGATGAGCTAGTTCTCATCGTCTGAGTTCAGAGCTATTGCTTGTAGGTGGCAGGGCCCTCACCACTCTTGTTCTGTAGCATGAATAGAAGTTCTTGTTAAAAATCCAATTGGATCGGCATCTGGATTTCTTCTTATGAGGCTTTATGAAGGATGTGGTCTACCAGACGCTGGTCCAAGACCTGCGGGAGCTGCGAACTCACATAATAATAGCAATTGAACTTGTTCACTACGACATGCTAGGCTGTACATGGGCAGAACTGGAATATTGATTAGATATCCTGCGTGCAACAAATGATGCACACATTGAACTTTGTTAACTGGCTACCAAAAATTTAGGTGTGTATAAACATTGTACTGCAAACTGCACCTTTCTATCTTTCCGTGTCTCCAAAATTTTGGCCAACAAAGTTGTAAAGATAATTTTAGAACATCTTGTATTTTACGTGTACAAAAAATGTTAAAATTGTCACCATTGTGAATAGGTACACGAACACAGCATGACCGAAATACGTTATAATAGGTCACCTTACTTAATCCTGTATGTGTACGGAGTTGAATAAAAATTTTAAAAATTAGCTTTTTGGTACGTAAAAAAATTTTAAATAACCACACAATATGAAAATATTAACTAAGTACGTAAAAGTTATATCAGCTTAGGCTACTGGGTCCTGTTTGTGTGTTAAGTTTGATTTAATTTGGTCCATGTGTTAAAAAGTTTTTTTTTTAATGTGGGGGAGAAATTAAGGAACACAGATATGGGCAAGAAAAAGTAGGCTTAAAGAAAAGAAAAAGAAGAAAAACTTCATAACCCACCAGTCAATCGTACATAATTAAAATTGTGAACTTAATTTTTTTTTCTGTACACTGTATACAAGAGACTGTAGTTTTGATTTTAATTTTTTAATGGAGGTATTACCTAGAAAAATAATTCAATATTTACATGAATTTCTGAAATATTTTTGCACGAAATGCAACCACATAAGTAGTAATTTAGTGCGTATTTTAATTTACAAGTTATTGAGCTTTGAAAGTGCCATATTTTCAAACGCCACCGTAAACATTGAAGACATTTTCTTATTGGCTAACATGTGTACGATGAAATTGGACAGTTGTATTTGTTTGCTGCCCGCCCGCAAGGCATTATATTACGTTTTGTAGTCTTACACTGACTTAAAAAATTTGACAAATTTAATGGACTCTATTACGTAAAAGCTAACTCGTAAAATTTGCTCGTTGTCAATGCATGCACTGTTACAATTGAAGATTTTATTAGTTAATAACGAAAATTTTGCTGGTACTGAATGAGTTGGGAGGAGTGAAGACAACTAGGTAACTCCCGCACATTGCGACGTTTTAGTGGTAGGTTAATAGTTTACATCAGTTTAATTTATATTCCTTAGTGATAATAACAAGTCCAATGACGTTGCAGGGACATCAACATGGCGGCACTTGATTTTACTGAGCTAAAATAAATACTGTCTTTATTTACGTTTTTCTCGATTTATACAGACACAAATATAGAAAGTATGGTACCATTATTCATTAAATTATACGTACCTTGAAATAAAAATAAATTTAAAGAAAGGTAATGCCTCCGTTGTGAAAATTATAATAGATAATTTTTAATCTATATTACTATATTTATGACTACGGTACTTCAAGTTTAAAAAAAATTAAAACACATTACGTTTAAAATGTCAATAGTTAAATGTGTTTTCATTAAATAGCTGTTTAAAATTTTTGTTTCTTGTTCTAGAGAAAGCATTGCCCATCATTGCCTTCATTTGTTTATAGCCTTATGAGGAACTGCAAATAATAAACTATAACTTGCCTGAGATGGTAGAATTTTCCTTGCCCCTTGTGTGCAAACCCTGTGTACACTATATTATGAACATGTTGAAATTACGTATTTCTCAAACACATAAGAAATCCGTTAAAAATTTCCTGTTTCAGTTGAATTCAAAATTACATAGAGTTGTTTTGCAGTTTTGATATCTAAGTTTAGGAAAATATTAAGTTTTTGATTACCGTACATAAATACTGTAAAGTTAACATAGCTTACATAAAATTTCTGTCATCCTCTTCCATTGTTGCAAGTAAAATTGTCAGTTTTGTTGTATAGGTAATACATTTAATTAGGTTTGTGTAGTTCCTATAAATGTTAATTTGAAATACGGATGGATTAAAATATTTATTTTCAGTCCAAAAGTTAATCATTAAATAATTTCCAAAATTATTAAATTTGCAACTCTGGTAGATATGTAAACAGACACTAAACTTAGTGGGGTGATTTTATTTGGCAAAATTTGAAGCATCTGAATGTTTATTTCATAAAAATAGTGAATATTTTATTTTGCTTTATTTCGTATATACATACTGTATACCTAAACATACACACACACACACACACACACACATAAATACATGAAACAGGACCTAATAATCTTAAATTTCTTTATGACTATATTTCTTTGTTATTTGGTTATTATTTGGTCTACCTGAAGATGCTGCAGCATAATGCTGTGAATGAGTGCAGGCTCACGCTACATGGTAGTTACAAGCAGTTCCACGAGATGGCAGAGGCTCTAGCAGAGAGACTTCTAGATCTCCACTGCAGACTCCTGTCTCTATACATCCTGCAGGATGCAGACTGTCTGCACTGGGAGGACCCTCACCCCTTCTTTGAGGGCGAGAGGGGCTCCTTCGTTATACAGATGTGGTGGCTTTACATGCAAGGTGATTATAACATTTGTTTCTGCTAGACTAACACTGTTGAAACATTTTGCCCTGATTGAAGGGGACCTGACAACATTCAAGTCACCTCAAAATCTGGATGTCGTAGTTAACCAAAGCTCGTGATGGTGATATGTGTAAGATAAACCAACAAGAGGAGATTGTTGTTGTGTCGTCAACATACTCTTTTTGCCTGGCGTGCTACACACCGTATGGTATGTACTAATGGAGTTCAAACCTGCTGTAGCAATACACTAGCTGTTGTATGGAGGGTAGTAAACCGCATGAGAGAAAGGATGAGCAAGAAGAGGTATTGAAATGTTGGGGTAAGATATATTGAGGTAGTGAAGGAAAGAAACTGACGCGTGTGTATGAGAGAGAGGCTGTGATAACAGTGTGGCAGAGAAACTTAAGGTAGAACTATTTCTCAGCCAGTTGGCTAGACTCTGCTACTGATCCTATCCTGTTTTACTCTTGATGTATACGTAAGGTTAGCTGACCATGAATTTTGGTCAGCTGCTCTCGTACTTGTTGTTTTCACAACATTTGTGTTTATCAGTGATGATGTTCGTGCATTATCACCTCAGTTGATTACAGTTCATTGGGAAAATTGGCTGGAGTGAATTGTTGATCGTAACCATAAGGATTAATAGGACAATGGCGGGAAAGGCTGCTAGGCTACTAATTACAAATAAAACAGAAAGAGTTGTGCACAAATACTCTCAGGATGGTACAGGTACTGGCAGATAGAAACACACACACATAGGACGAACACAGTGTACCTCCACTCACCTGATGAAGCAGATGTAGTCTGCGAAACGTTGTGACCGCGTCCGCGGAGAAATGTGTTCGTCCTATGTGTGTGTGTTTCTACACTGCAAGTACCATCCTGTGAGTACTTGTGCACAACTCTTTCTGTTTTATTCATGAGGATTAATAAGTAAACAAAGATAAGCAAGTAACGTAGTTGCTGATTAAATGGTGGTGGCCATATAAAGTAAATAAATGTGTGAACAATGCAGAGTAACAAGTCTGTGTGTGAAATGGCAGTGATCAGAATACTAACCAGGCAGCAAGCGGGGTCCAGCAGGACTTTGCAAAATTCTATCACCTGCAGGATAACCTCGAACAGGACAACCTTGAACGAGACTACCTCGAACGGGAATATTGTTTGTTTTTCAGTTAAACCTTCATGGCACAAATAAAGAGAAATGCAGTGCTATAGGTGGTTCAGAATGAAGTGAACACTGTTGAAACCTTCTCATTTCTTTTTCCTATCAGATAATTCATAGTTTTCTGTTACTGTTTAATACAAACAAGGCAACCAAAGTAAAAAACCAAAGTGCATAGATTGTACCGAACTCAAAAGTTAACATCTAACGTCACAATTAGTAATATTTTTAATTATTATTTTTGACATGTTGTTTTCCAAAAGTATTCCGTTTATCAGGAACAACCTGTAGCTACTCAGGTGGTGCATGTCCCCGACACTTTTCGCCGCTTATCACTTTGATGGTAAACACTGCCGAAGCACTGCACTAACACACATACACACTCTCGGAGGAAGGGGAAGGAGGGCGTGATACCACACAGCTTGCGGGCCCCACACATAAGAATTTTTGGACTTAAAAATCCAGAGGAGGTAGTAAGTTATGGTACCTTACGTTAGAAATTTCTTCTTTGGGAATTTGTTAGCAAGGGCTTACTGATTGAATCCTGGTTAAATTCATTGGAATTTGATAGTTGAATTTTGCATTCAGAAACCTCTGCCACTGGTATTTCTTAAAACAAGCTACATTGTAGGTTAGCCGGATAGTAGCCTCGTATGTTTGTCTGCCTTGACTTAGGAAAGAGGAGGGGGGAAAGTTATAGAAACATAAAATAATAAATGAAATTCTTTCTCATGATTTATTAATAGAGCCACAATTTTGTGACGAAAATATTATTGCACCGTTTGGTTTCAAATCTTTACGTGCATACGTGCATCTTGTAAAGTGCCCGATTATATCTACAATACATTATGTCTATCTGTTGGTGTAGTTTCACTGAATGGGTTGTATTGGTAGTAGTCGAGGCTGGTGCATTTGCAGGGGAAGGTGTTGGGTGTTTAAATAGCTTTCCACCCTCTGTGTGACAATGTTGCCCTGTCTGGAAATTATTAATGGGCCTGGCTCACCCACCATGTGAGTGGACATGTCAGTGAGATATCAGAGTGTAGACCTAACTTCAAGTTACTGTTTAAAGTTTTTTCCGAACTGCAGTGTAATGTGAATATAATTTATGTATCAAACTATTGATGGTCAACAGAGTTTAAAGCCCTATATGGCAATTCTAATATGCAAACTATGTTCTAAAGCCAATCAGTGGTCAAGTTGACTGATATATGTAACCTCAAATGGATAGTACTTGTACACTGTTCTTAGTTATGGCGACTTATTTAAAATGTATTTTTTTAATCAATAACTTACAGTTTAGTGTCAATCAAACACTCAAAATTTGTAACATTTGATCTAAATTACTCTGTCATAATTCAGCTTGGGAATGTACTGTTGTGATGTTGTTTTGGTCTAGGCCTTTCTGGCAAATTGGCAGCGATAGTGTACCACCGACATCAAGTTTGTATGTTTTCATTTAATATATCACGTATTTTGATGGCTGCCAAAGTTTAATTAATTAATTGTAAAGTTGTAAGGTAATATTTGTTTCTTTAGTTACATAATTTTTTGGCCATGGTTTGCAACCACCGGAAGCTGCGCGAGAGGATGCTAACGCCACTGAGGTGTAGGTAGTCCTTGGCAACACTCTTGTACCAGCCGTGCGATTGGTCAGCTAGTTTTCTTGTTTTCCCCAAATTTTCTTTTCAGCGCTGCTCTGTATACTCACTTTATTTATCCTTCGTCGGGACAGAAAACTTCGCTGTTGAGCATTAACCAAAATAAGTTACAGTAGAACCGTTTTTTTTGCACCCATTTTCACACATTCCTTTAATTTTGCACCTGCTTTTTATGGGCTTATTTTCTGCTTTGACATTAGAAATTTCCTTCTTTATGTTTTTTCCTGCATTTTACAACAAATTTTCCAGGCCCCTTGAGAAGTATGAAAAAGGGGTTCCACTGTAACATTTTTAATATCTATTTTGGTTCGTTCTGCTTAAAAAAAACAGGAAGTTTATTGTTGTGTTCATTACATATTATCAACCTTTCTCGTTATTGAAATGATTGTGATGTAGGTAAATAGTAGGTCTATATGTGAATTGCTGAAGACATGTGTCGATGTGACTGTTTGTGATGGCAGGTACCAGGGAGGACCTGTGGAACACCGTCCCACCTAAGATGGCACAGAGGGTTCTCGCTGGCATGCTCAACGAGTCTCTCACCATTCTCACTGTGCGCTACACTCAGGTCTGTTTATCAACTCAGGTTTTTAGTACACACTTCTCAACAGTTGTGGTATTTATTTTGTGGTAGCTTGTTATGAACTTACACGATTTGTTAAAATTAATACATAGTTTTATTTGGCAACTAGATAGGCTTCATTTAATATAGCTGTCGTCAAGAATGATTTTATTTGCATTTGCTGGAATTTCAGATGTTTTTTACTGTGATAAATTTTTTTATGAAGCAGATGAATTATACAAGAAATGATATCTGAAAAAGCACCTAACACAATTATTTCGACAGAAATGAAAGCTAGAAAAGATAACCTTTTAATAGGGTGCCAAATCCATTTTATCTGATGGTATTGTTAGAAAATCAGTTGTATTGTTTCTCAAACAAAGTGTGTGGCTCTTCAGAATTTGTTCGCAAAATCAAACAATAACTTTAAAACTTACAGATTCCAGAGGTAAAACTTGGACATACTTATTTGTCAACAGAAAATAATTAAAACTAATTACAGTAGTTGTAATAATGTCACAGCCAAACCTAGATTGTAGCATAAACAACCAAGTGTAACATATGTGAACATAACTGCATCATGGTGAAAGGGAGGAGGTGTGGTTACTGGTCATTGTTTATTGTGTACAACAAGGAGGAGGAGTGATGTTACCTTAAAAAAAAACATGTATTGCATGCGTTTTAGCATTCACTAAGAGAAATGCAAACCTGTACAGTCAAAAAAAGTTCAGCAATAATATTTTTCAATTAATTATTTCAGAATTTGCACTTTGTTGACACAAATTTGAAATGGTTCTTTTAAAAAGGGTTTGCAGTAGAGGGGTGGTCATAATAAACTGTTTCGCTACAGAAATGTTCTACTGTTGTTAACAGTTTATTGTTGGACTTTTTTTATTTACTAATGTACATATTGTAAAGTCACCTGGCCTCACCAGCCATGTTTTCCTGCTTTTTCTTTTGTATTTTGATGTTGTTTGCTCAATCCCAGTGTAGTCTTACACTGACCACAATGCCGGCCCACACATAAGAGCCCCCAACTCACTAAGGCAGCAACCAGTCACTTTGGTTTAATTTGATATTGTATGCAGTGTGAAGTGAAGCCCCACATTTCATAAGTTGCCCGGTCAAAGTAATA
This sequence comes from Medauroidea extradentata, assembly GCA_003012365.1. Taxonomy (NCBI): domain Eukaryota; kingdom Metazoa; phylum Arthropoda; class Insecta; order Phasmatodea; family Phasmatidae; genus Medauroidea; species Medauroidea extradentata. The sequence continues at coordinate 56,813 of PNEQ01007064.1, read as the reverse complement.
AGTCTGTCCGGCTTTCTGAGTGTAAGTGCATCGTTTGTTCGCCGATATTTTATCTGAATTAAATATTTTCCTTATTTATTGAGGTATAATTTCTAACATCAAGATCTGTGGATTAACTTTAGTTCTGTGAGGCTATGGAATGCCATCCTGAAGCAAGAAGCTGTCAATCTTAAAACAAATTAATTTGTAACTAATCAATAATTGTTGCAGTGGGCTACATAGGGCTAGTGTTAGCTTAATTTTCATAGTTAATAATTTATTTATATTGATCAGTCAATTTCGTCATAGAGAGTTCAGACTAGTCTCATTTTGTTCAGCAATGTATTTCATGAACTTTATCTAAATAACTTATTGATGTAATTTAAAGACCATAGGGCGTATTTCACATTTTCAGTTTTGTGTAAGTTTGATCTTTGTGGATGGCCTCAGGCGAGGAGCACATGATGTTGGACAGAGGGCCTTGAATTCTGGGAATCGCCTGTTGCTAAGTTTCCGGCGATGGCCGCAATGTATCACTCCACCAGTGACGCCTTTGGTATATTGTGTAATTTTATGTCAAAATGTTCCTTTTTAACGTAATTAAGTATATATTACCAGAAGTCGTATGTTTTAAATTGAGAGTTCTGAGCCGCTTGTGTACGGCATAGTAATTAAAAGAGTTCTGAAGGGATATCTGCGCTGGGTTGGAGGCTATGGCACCCCTGGTCAGCCGCGCGTGCCATGGGCTCTCCCCAGTTCTGCTTGATCCGAGGTGAGATGAAGACGTGTCGCGACTGCGCTCGCGAGATAAGGGGTTCACCCATGTGGCTGGGTAAACTACGTGATGGCGAAAGCAGTGCGCCTAAGATGTATTAGCTTCATAGTTCATTACTTGTAGTCATTTTTTTTTATTTCTATCAGTTCCCTGCTTGATGGAAGTCACTGTAATTATTTGATTGGCGCAGTAATTTCGGGTATGAGTTTACCTAGGCGTTTGGGCGTGATGTACGCGGGCCAGAAGGAACTCTTTTATTTGTAACTGTTGCAAATGGCCTAAGTTGTAATATTTGTATTAGTAGACAGCCAATGAAGCGTGTTTTTTTTTTTGCTTGTAATGCCAAGTGAATTTGCGCTGAAGTAAATGTGCCATTCATATGAAAACTGATTTATTTAATTTCCGTGCTCTTGCACGCCTTCGTACCCATGAAATATCCTGAGATGAGAGTTCTCTTTCTACTGCAGGTGATGCCGTGGTAGTTTGAATAGACAGTCTGAAAATATTTTGTATGTGGAAATTCGGGGCTTAAGTATCACCACAATATCTGTAATCATATATAGTTCCTGTAAACTATACTTTACTACATTTGAATTCCAGACCTAGGTACTGTGTGAACAATAGTTCATAAATTTGGCAGCAATTCTGTGGTACTCAGTCGTGAAAAAGATGGAAATTTTGCTAGAGCTGAAGGTTGAAGGTTGTTCTGTAGCAGAGTTATATGATGGGGTCATACTTATCTGACTGAAGGAGATTGGCTACTAATAATTGGAAGTGTCCCTAAATTTAATCTTTATCAGCAATCAGCAGTCTAGCCCATCTAATGGCTGTTGGGATGATAGCAGCGATAATGAATATATGGGCCTGGGACTTAATGATTAGTAATGGTAGTGGATCTGCACTCAGTGTTCAAAATCTGGCTGCGTTCAATACCCTTGGACGTTTGCTGGAGTTATAAGAAAATGATGGTAGCTGCTTCCATTGCTTGTTGGTGTCATCATGTTAGAGAGTGCAGAGGTAAAGCTGGTGTGAGGTTCTGACTTTATTGAGTTGGAAGTTGTCTATAGGTTCTGTTGACTCACTGGCAGATATGCTGTGACTCTTCTCTCTGGGCTCTGTTGAGAACTACGAACTGCACAGGAGGATATCTAGATTCCTGATTACTGTGATGTGGTTAACAGTAGGTTGAGAGAGACTGTAGTGCCTCACTGTCTCGTGTGAAATGCTTACAAATGCCCTTCTCCACCATCCTTGCAAGGAGGGTATAATTAATGCCCTCTGCCGCAAAATCCAAGAGCCTTTGCACTAACAGGCCGAAGTGGACATGTTTTTACGGTCACAGTCTACCATGGGCCTGACGAGGAGCTTGTTCAGTTTGTTTTCACATGTGACCCAACTGCAATGTCTAAGATACCAGGGGGTGCATTATCCAGGAGCCCTAGAGCTTCCTACTCTTCTATCGTCAGCAATAGTCTCAGTGATGTGTTGAGGTCTGTGGATGGTGAGTTGTTTATTGGGGAATGTGTGTACACCAAGCATTGGAAGGGTAAGTCTGCCATTTTTAGATTTTTTCTTTTGTTCTCCACCGTTGAGTGTACCCTACTTCCAGTTGTTCCTATGTAACTGTCCTCATGCTCATCCCAGAATTGTTGTAAGGGGTGTAAACTTCCAAAATCCTTTGTCTTAAAATCCTGCATAGCAGCTGTAACTGTGTGTGGCTCAGCTTGTCTTGAACTCCGGTGCAGAGGATGAGTGGCTGGTAATGTGGTGCCTCTCATTGAGAAGCGAGGAGGAGAGGAATGCTGTCACTGATGTTCACCTTGGTCACACTACGCTGCACTGCTTGGCACACTATATGCTCAGGGCACAACCATACACGTAAGTAAGGCAGTTCATGGGGATGACACTATGTAAGATCTACAGTAAAACCATGATTTTACGAGGCCCCAGAGTTCCCGAGAATGGCATCGTAAACTCAGTGACCTCGCAAATTCGTATCCGATACATTTTTAACCCCCAAATCTGTAAAAAGTTTCATTGACATGCTTTTTTTACCTGTTACGTCCATTTCAGTTGTCTACTGCAACAAAAGTGGTCTTTATGCCAGATTGTTGTTATATCCAAAATATGTACATTTATTATGGAGGGAGGGTACACTATAATGTTGTTGAAGAGCAGATGATGTTGTAAGCTATTCCCTTTACAATGAGCACTCACTGTATTTGTTTATATACATGTATAAATTTTTAAAATTTTTATTATTATTTTTTTTTATTTATATATATATTTTTTTGCAGCTGGTTACAAGCCAATAACACAAATATGAACTGTTAAAAATGTAGGTGAGTCGTGAAGAGTGACATGTGGTAAGAACTTGAAAGTGGTGTAACAGTTGAAAGCGTATCGGGCAGCAGGTATGTTCTGTTGCAGGCGACCCCCAGCCGTGCACGCAGCCTGCTGCTAGGGACAGATGTCAGCAACCTGCTGCTGTGTGTTCGACAGCTACTGCCCGCAGTGTGCGGGGACTCGGAGGAGCTGGTTGGGCGCCGCCTCCAGAGCAAGGTGCTGCGTGATGTACATGCCAAGTGCCACCAGTTACTAGGCTGCCTGCTGGCCCGGGCCTGTCCTCTCTCCATCCTCTACAAGGTCAGCCTCTCAGTGCCACCACACCTACAACAGGCATCAGTGTGAAATTATTTGTGTTGTTTTGATTGAAAATACTGTATAGGCCTACAGAATAATAATAATGGAAGAACATTTATTGTGAACGCTACCTTTGATGGCTGAAGGCGAGAGTTTGTAATTTCCCTTAATCAGTGAAGCATTGTACACCGTTCTTTATGCTGTTTTATCTATCGGTATTAGTTTGAATGAATGCCTGTTGATGTAAATTAAGTCTAACCCTTTGTGACCATGTTTCACCAGCTTCTCTTTGTTTAATGTTCAGGAATGTATTAATAATCTTACCTGCTACCATAAATTATACAGTAAAACCTCTTTATAACAACCCCTCACGGTTTCCGAGGTTAGGGTCGTTATAAAGAGGTGGTCGTTATAAGATTTCGGACCCATTAGGAACCTCTATATGTCAAAATAGGCTGTTTTTGCATTAAGCCCATGTTCAGTCATCTTAAGCAATAATAAATCTTACATATAAACTTAGCTATAAACAAAATTTATGACCAGGCGTCTTTTAGAGAAAAGGCGATAGTGTATTCTACTCTCGGGGCTTTTCTTTTACGCCATGAACACTTAGAAAGTCACGCGCTGACGTTACGTGCCGTGTCACCACTTGCTTGTTATCGGCCAGCCACTCGGCCGGCCGGGATAGACAATGATGTGGGGGGAGGGGAGGGAAGTGCCGAAGATGGCTGCGCGCGCATGCACCGATCAATACCACGGCCACAGCAGCTGTCCTCTTCAGCGCGTTTTAGCCTGCTCTGCCTTGAGACCGACTGAAAGATAATCGCGGGCGTGCACTGTGACATAATGTTATCGCTCGGTTAAAATATTAACGTTACATGTCAACGTGTAAAATATTATTTTGTTCAGGACAAAGAATATGTAGCGGCATGGCGCCCACTGTACTAAAAGTGTAGTTAACAGCATAGTCGTGGCGGTTGTACATGCAAACGTTTAAATTTATTAATGAGTACACAAGGGGAAAAAACTACAAGTACACTAGTAAATAACGTACCAGATATAATATCCAACAAATGTGATAAATCAGGCAGATCATTTGTTTACTATTATCACTTCGTTGACGGGACACTAAACAAACATACAATAAAAGAAAGTCTGACATTAAAGGGCCGATAGTAAACAATGTCGGGATGCCGAACTGCCGCGCAATCTCTGACTTCGTCTTCTGTGTCGTTTCCACTTCATAATAATCGTAACCAAATTGAAAGCCAAAAGAAGTGCGTGGGCGTGGGTCTTCAATAGTCGTTTACAAACTCGAACCAAATAAATTACCAAATTGAAATCATGAAAATCAAAGTGTAATAAGTCGTCATAAATCGTTAAAAAAAAAAAAAAAAAAAAAAAAAAAAAAAAATTCAGCAAACGAGAGAACACTGGCACGTGAACAAAGGTGGAGTATGCCGAGCGCGTCAGGTATTCACGTGAGGGGAAAGGAAGATAAAGAGTACCGTTACGGCAGGCTTGCCGCATGGAGTGGAGTACAGTTCTCGCCACTAGAAATGCAACACAGCACACAAAAACCTATTTTTTGCCGATTTCTTTGAAATTTGAAACTAAAAAAAATTAAAAAATCATGGTTTTTTCAAAAACGGGTCGTTATAGACAGGTGGTCATTGTAAAATGGGTCGTTATAAAGAGGTTTTACTATGTATAAATTGGAATGGGCTAAAAAAGAAGGTGGACATAAAATATAAATAGGCTGATGCCTTTTACTGCACATGTAGAGCAAGCATAACAAAATGATTAATTTACAAAAAAATATGTAAAGGCGGAAAAAGGCCACTAGGCTACTAATAACTATAAAATGTAGATAGGAGTGTACAAGTACTTACAGAGCTGTACTGCACATAGAGGAACAAATAACACACTTAAGGACAACACACATTTTGTGCGGATGTGCGGTCGCGACGTTTCGCTGGCTAAGCCAGCTTCATCAGGTGGTGAGCGATAGTACACTGCAGTATGGCGGACTTTATGAAGGTTGTAACCAGTACACTTAGCGGTCGGAGGGCGAACTAGAGTGGTGGGAAGTTTGAAAGTGAAAAGTAGATTATCTGCTGTTTAGGCCTGGAGGTTGTCTGGATTTGGTGATATATTGGTGGGCCAGTTCCCAGCGTCTCAGTTCTGCATTATTATTGCTATTAGAGGGGGGTAGTGCCCTCACCACTCTGGTGTTGAAACAGGAGTCGAAGGTGAGTTTGTGGGAAGCTGCATGGGCAGCCACTGGTTTGTCCTGAATGTTTGAATTGGAACCGGCTATGGCTTGTTTGGTATCGGCCCTGTGACCATTCATTCTCTGCCTTAGTGTGTTTGTGGTGAGGCCAATGTACTCTGCATCACACTGAGTGCACTGCAGTTGATATATCAGGTTTTGGGTTGCACAGTTGTAGTTGCCTTGGATTGGGTATGTGTGGTGGTAAGCCTGCTATGGAAGGATGTGGAAGGTTGATGTATTGCACATGTGCTGCATCTGGTGCTATTGCAGGGGTGAGAGCCTTTGGATGTGCTGAATGTGTTGGGCCCAGGGCTGGATGGTAGTTTAGGGCGCACCAGTTGATTGCGGAGGTTAGGGGGCCGTCTGAACACCAGTCTTGGGGGTTTGGAGTCAAGGGTGAGGAGGCGAGAATTTTGTGGCCACAGTTGAGGATGGTCTTGAGCTTGTTGAGGCCTTCATGGTAGGGCACTATCAGAGGGATGTCCTGGTTGTCTCTTGTTTGGAATTTCCTGTTTGAGATGGCTAGCAGGATCTGCTTGTCCACTAGGGGTTTCGGGTATCCTCTATCAATAAATGCTTTGGCTATCTGATCATGTGTCTGTTAATATCATTTTCAGTTGAACATATGCATTTGGCTCTGGTTGCTTGGCTGTATGGAAGAGATTTTTTGCAGTAGAAAGGATGGTAACTCTCAAAATGGAGGTACTGAAGATGGTTGGTCGGTTTGGTGTGAACAGTGGTTTCAATTTTGCCATTTTGTAGGGTGAGCTCTACATCTAGAAATGTTGCCTGTGATTTGGAGTAGTTCCAAGTGAATTTCAGGGTACTGTGACAGTTTAGATTATCCTGGAAAGCAAAGAGACTACACCTGTTCCAGCAGAACTTCAGTCATTTTTTAAAATGTTATTGATACTTTCGCACGGAAATGCAGCACTTGAAAGAGGGTTTTCAATTAACAAGAATATACTTGTAGAGAACCTACTGGAAGAATCCCTTATTGCGCAGAGGCTTATCTTTGATGCTGTCACAGTCGCTGGAGGTCAACAGAAAGTAAATATTTCAAGATCACTACTTCATTCTGCTAGAAATGCCCATGACAGATACAGTGAAGCCTTGAAGGAGAAATCCTTGTCACTAAATGCCGAAGAAAATGCTAAGAAGGAGAAGAGAAAGTTTGCTTTGCAAGAAGAACTGAAACAAAAGAAGAAAAAGATCATGGAAGATGCATGCATAGCTATTTCAGCCATTGAAGATAACATGAAAGACCTTAAGAAATAAGTTATTTATGTTATGTGCTGAAAAATAATTTTTGTGTTTTGAAATGACCATTTTTAAACCTATTTTTCCTCAAAATTATGCATCAATTTTGTTAACAGTGTAAATTTAATAAGCTTAGAGATGAAATATTAAATTTACCATAAAATTTTTGTAATCGAGATGTCAGGGAAAATATTTGACTATGTCAGGGAAAACAGGGAAATGTCAGGGAATTTTAAAATTTTGTTTGAGTGGACACCCTGTATGTTGTGTATGTATCCTGTTGACTAAAGCTCTACTCTGCTTATTTATGTATTCCTCTCTGTAGTTTTCTCTGACAGCCATCTGCATCGTAGTGGAATGCAGTAGAGCCTCGACTTTGCATATACTCATTTAACGAAAACATTGATTTAACAAAAGGATTTTTAGAAACATTCAAAAAATTACAAAAAAAAAAAAAAACATGTATGAAATAACTAAGTGACTTTAATAGAACTGAATATAAATTGTAATGTAAGTCTACTAAAAATACTACCACTGGTCGCAGTATATACTTATTTTTCTGTAGATAAGCTTAAACCATACGCCGAGCAACCAAAGAAAAATTGTTAAAATTTGTTGAAAACTTTGGTTGTACGAGTGACTGTAAATGTGGAGGCGCGCCCGAGCAGGCGATGCTGTGTACTACTGCATAACAAGCAGATCCCTAGATCCTCATCCTAGCGGCTGGTGAGTAAATGAGCATCTTGGTATCCAGTTTCCACAGCGCGGTAGTGGACAGCACAGAAACTACTCTAATGCACAGATAGTGCTTCGCGTTTCCGTTAGAATATGATGCAGTGCAGCGTGCTCTATTTATTAATTCCATTACTAGAATGCAGTCGTGTCCAGCGCGGTTATTTTCTGTTGCGTACCGTGTTAAAACCAGTAAATTTATTTTAAAAATATGTATTTATACTATTTATACAGGCTTTTTACAACGAATTTACCACGGTAAACTTAAATAATTTGTTTCTCCAATGCTTAAAAAACACTCTAGTACGGGGCTGCCACCAAGTTCATTTCTAAAATCCTGCAATTAGCATAAAAAATCCTGTAAAATCCTGTAATATTTCCAACTTACGTCTACGTACTTTTCCGAAGTATTTTTAGAATATTCATGCTGTAGAATTTTGATAGTAAATTATTATAGTATTGTGAAAAATTTAGATCTCATACAGAAACCATCTACTTTTATTGTTTTTTACAGACTGAACTATTTTCTAACCTGTTTCGGTAAAATAGCAGTGAAACTTTTATTGTTGAAAAATGATTATATCTGCATTAGTTTATTTATGGCTTCGAATGACGCATAGTTTGCTTGTATCATGGCGCCGCACGTTAAATGTAAATACCCGCGTTTATTAACATAATCACCGTATGTTTTTTACCAAAATTTTTGGCCCAAAATTATCAGGGGTTTTAAAAAATTTCCTTTATTATTTATTTTGGTGTAAAATAAAACGTAAATTTTGCAATATTTGCGTGTACAGTGGACCCTCGATAACTCGGACTAAGAGGGGGAAGAAGCTGTTCTAGTTACGATTTGTCCGTGTTATTGAGGGGTGTTCGGGGAGGTGGGGTAATCAGTCATTAATCACAACAAACGCGAAGAAATTAGTACGCTATCATTTCTACAAGCAAAAGAGGCTGCAATAAATACTGTTTTGTATGTAACTATTGTATCAAGTTACGGGAGGGCCATCATGCAGTGGGAAAATTAATGCTAACGTGGAGGACTATGAAAGAATGTCAAACAATGTGGGCAGTCAGATCTTTATTTATTTTTTTATGCTGCTACTTCAAGCTGATCCTTTTTTTATCTCTGTGCTAGAGGCTGGCACCAAGGTACCCTTCTAGCACATAAAAGTTTTCGTCTGGCTGGCGACAGCCAATGTGCGTGCACGTGTGAGAGAGATAAGAAATGATTGTTGGAGTTAAGCTAGGGAGATTGCGAGCGGAAGTAGTCGAGGTCAACCGGTACAGTCTTATGTAATACAAACACCGCACGTGACCACACGCATCTCACACAAGATGTTTACATTGAAAAATACCTTATGTCCGTATGTCACAGCGTAGGGGCAGCAGCTAGCTGCTAGCCTGATAATTACTCTACCCTCCTACAAAGTTACAAAAATAATTTTCTTCGTATACACTAATAAAAATGGCACTGTAATTAAAAATCTTTCTGGGTCACTGTAAATATGTGAACACATTTTAACACTACTAATTTTAAAATTTAATTTTATGTATGTAAATTGCATCATAGAACACATAATTTACAGCTTTATTCTTACACAAATTGTTATATTATAAAGCAATAAAATTTTAATCATGTTCTACAGAGTTACCGTATTTACTCGCGTAATCACCGCATATTTTTGACCAAATTTTAGGCCCAAAAAATAGGGTGCTGCCATTTTAAGGGGTTTTCAAAACAATTACCTTCTACATTTTTTTTTGTTGTAGTATATAACAAATGTACATTTTTTTCAATATTTACTCGTTCATAACGTGACTATTTCTTCTAAAATAAAGAGAAAGATTTTGTCGGTGTCTAGTTAACGTGAAAAAATTAAGACTACAAAATCGTGTTAATCCATTCACGTGCGTCACTCAATGAAAATCGTTAAAAATTATCCCGCATAAGACGTTTACATTTTACGGTCCATTACATGTACGCTATAATTTCCCGTGAAGTAGTTTATAAACAAATGCGATTCATGCTTAAAACGTTACAACTCTCCAGACGCCGTTACGTTATCAACAGAGCATAATCAACCAGCGAGCGTGACTCATTGTGTCCGGCTTGGGCATGGATGTTGTGATGTTCTTTCATCACCCACATCAGCTCTTGAAAACATTGTTGTTAAAGGGGCGCAAAACCCTCTCACCAATTTTTCTACATCGCCATGTGAAGCAATGATTTTTAATTTTTCTTTAATGTCCCGAACAATTTGTTTTGCCGCCCTGAATTCATTGCACATACCAGACCAAATTAATTTTCCGTTTATGTGTCATTGTAACCTGTAGTTACCGTCATTTCACAAGCACCATGCTGAAATGTTTGTTTACGACACACGTGCGTGCCTGGCTCGCAGGCAGAAGAGGGAGGAAAGATAAAGAAGTGAGAGGTCGGCCAGCTACGTTGCATCTTTACTTGCGCGTCGCGCGCTTCGCAAGCAACATTTTACCACCCGGGACTTGCCAGATATTTACTGTGGGATTGTTAAAGGCTAAGTAGCGATGGACGACTACGTTATAAATTTAATACTGTTCTAAAATATGTGATGAATTTAAATCCAGCAGAAACAATTTTTTATGTCTTTTAACCAAGAAATAATTACCCTAACTAAAAATTATTAAATTTTTTTTTAAAAAAGTCTGTCCGAGTTATCCGAAGTCCGGGACATCGAGGTCCGAGTTATCGAGGGTTCGCTGTATATAGCATGACCTTTTCTGCGAAAATTAAGGAAAAGATTTCTAGGTTTAAGATAAACACGAAAAAGATTAGGGAATATCGTTAATCCATTCATGTGCGTCGGTAATTACTGTGTCAATTGTTGATAAACACAGATGTTGCAAATGTCTGTTAATATCTAACATTATCGGTTTGTCCATTTTAACCTTTAAATATCCATTAAAGTGGATAAAGTCCGTTAAAACGGCACGCCTGCTCTAGTGTAAAGCAGTTTTAGCAATCAGACCAACCAGTTTGTTGAACGACGGCAGTTGTCTACAAGCTACAATGGCCGCTGCCATCCGTATTTAATTATTATTTTTCCATTGTCTCACAAACTTTTAATTCAGTTTTCATTGAAATTTTTTTTAACATTATTCTTGAGAATTTCCTGAATTTTGTTGGTGGAGCGAGTTGGAGAGAGCCGGAAAGATAGACGCTAGATGGTGTTCATCACTTCTCACGTGTTGAACACGCGCAGGGCAGCCTAACTCACCATGTGCATGCTCGCTGAGCGTTCCACTGTAAGTTTTTAAAATTTTATTTTCTCCAATTTTTTTTCTTTCATGGCTGTAGCTTACCTGTTGACTGTAAATGTGTTTCGTTATTGCTTTAAGCTAATGAACTTTTTTAATTACCTTAAATTCCGACAAAACATGCCCGAGGATTTTACTTTTTTTTTAGGGGGGTGGGGTGAAAAAATATGAAGTCAGATTTAACGAAACATCAATTTAGAGTAAACATTTTCTGCTCCCATGGCACTTTGTTAAATCGAGGTTATACTGTTTGTACAAAAAACTACATCAAGTCATAAATTCAAACATGAATATGTATTTAATGAAATTTTTTGTGTATCAAATGAAAATTGACATGGATAAGCTGAACTATGTTTCAGGTCTTAAAACCGAGACAAAATCTTTATATCTGGAAAAAAACATGTAGAGTAACTGATAGAATACCTATATTGTCGTAACTACAGTTTATTTATATTTTTGGTGTACAATAATATGTTTGCGCAATGATAACTCACTGGACTAACATTGTAGAGGATCTGGGTTTTAGTTACAATTTTTTTGTTAAGTGTAATTTTGGTTTTTAGTGGTTTACCTAAATCACCCCTTGCAAATGCTGGAATGGTCTCATTTTGTGGCGGCTGCCCTTCTTACGTGCTGATTCACGGGGCTGTGGACCATTCACCTCGCACCTAGGTTATCTGGGTTTGATTCCTAGCCGTGTCTGTACATGGATTTTCACATTTGAAATGGTGCCGAGCGATGCCATTGGTCAGTGTGTTTTCTCGGGGATCTCCGGTTTCCACAGCCCCTTCATTTTGGCACTGCTCCATACTTACCTCATGTCACACCTCACCAGCACTAAAGACCTAGATGTTAAGTGCTGACCAAAATCTCTCATTCACTTGTTGATTCACAGAAACTCTAGATATGTATCAGTGTAATAACATCACTGTCTCCTAGATGTTAGGACTTCTTACCTACATGCATGTGTATGAGTGTACATATGTGTACAGTATACATGGTTACCCATTAATAAATCTCGTAAGAATATAAAATATATAACTGTCACATTGCAGCCATTTTAAGAGTTACAGTAGAGCCCTAATTTAATAAACTCTGGAATAACGAATACAGCAATATAACGAGGATTTTTATGAACCTTAAAAAAACCAAAATGTATGAAAGAATAAAGTAACTTTATTAAAATGGAATATGAATTGTAATGCAAGTCTATTAAAAATACTTTTACTAGCAGCAGAATATACTTATTTCTCTGTAATTAGTCTTAAACAGACTGTCGAGAAACAAAAAATAAAAAATTGTTGAAATTCATTGAAAACTTTGGCTGCGGAAGTAACTTCCAGCTGAGCGATGATGTGTTGTGTAACAAGAGCGCGCCTAGATCCTCACTCTGGCTGCTGGCCAGTGAACGAGCATCTAGGTACCCAGTCTACACAGGGTGGTGGTGGACAGAATGGGAACTAATCCACAGGTAGTGCTTTGCGTCTCTGTCGTAATGCACAACAGTTCAGCCTGCTCTATCAATTAATTCTATTACTGATAGAATGTAGTGGTGTCCAGCGTGATTATTTTCTGTTGCCTCCTGTGGTATAACATGCATATTTATGAAAATATGTAGTAATACAGTATTATTTATGCAGACTTCTTACATCTAATTTACTACCATAAACATAAATACAATACAGTAATATGTTTCGCCAATGCTAAAAAAAGCTTGAGTGCAAAGTATTTTTAGCGAGCAGTAACCTGTTTGTGAACGACCGCAGCTGTCTACAAGCTACAATGGCCGCAACGCATATAATTTTTATTTTACCGTTGTCATACAAACTTTTACTGTATTTCAGTTTTCATTGCAAATGTTTTTTAAAACATGTTTTATTGTAATTTCCTACATTTTATTAAAGAAGCGGGTGAGAGACGAAAAGATAGATGGCTCAGTGGTGTTAGTCATAACTTCTCACATGTTGATGGCGCGTGGACAGCCTAACACAACTGGCGCACGCTTGACGTGCATCCACTGAAAGTTATAAAAGCTTTTTTCTCCGAATTTTTTCTTTCATTGCTGTGGCTTACCAGTTGATGATAACGCTGAATGTTATTGTTGTTTACTAGCAGACCTTTTTTAAAATTATCTAAAATTTTGATGAAACATGCCCACGATGATTTAACTTTGGCAGGGGGGGGGGGGGAGTGGTTAAAAAAATGTGAAGTTGGATGTAACGAAACCTCAATTTAGAGTAAACATTTTCTGGTCCCGAAGTATTTTGTTAAATCGTGGTTCTACTGTAAATATTTACAAAGGCTTATTTACACGTCATATTTTAGTTAGGCAATGATGAGGCTTCTTGTGAACAGTTCCTGCGTCGAGGACTGTCGGGGGTGGCTGTGTTCTCAGCTCGTGACCCCTCTGCTGTGGCACCTTGGTTCATTCTGACCTCATCCGACTTGTTCCCGGATCCTCGCTCTGACCTGACTGATGGAGCAGCGGTTGCCCTGGAGTTGTCCGTTCTTGCAGCACAGCCTCAGGCGTGTTGGCCCGTGTTGCTCAAGGTACTGGCATTGACTATGTAGTATGTTTTATCATGATCTAGCATTACCTAAAACATTGGAGTGATCATATCTACTCGTGAAATTATACTGTGAAATTGTGTAAATTTTCTCACTTCGATGGAGGTTCAATTAACATGTTTTTTCTTTAATTTTGAGAAAACATTACAGATCAGAAAATATTTTTTACATACTTTATTCCCTCAAGTGTTATTTGAGATGTTAAAGGAAATAAAATTAAAAATTGTCTACAAACATATTAGATGTATAGTGGGTTAAGAAAGGAGCATATTCTGCATTAGAGGTTTTATCATCTTTTAATAATTTATTACATGAAGCACTTATTTTTGTTATTGGATAGCTTTTTATTTAAAAATAATTCTCAGGTTATTCCAACGAACAGTGGCGTAATTTAAGACGAAAGTTTTGCATACTGTAGTTGCTAATTCTTGTTGTGAGAAGCTTGATTGGGGTTGGTACTTTGGTGGTCACACCACAGCTTGTGTGTAAGTTACTGTTTAATGTCTACAACTCAATACTCTGGCAAAAGAAAACAGTTTATGATGAATGCATATGAAAAGAAATGTGGGAAAATGATTTTCTCACAAGTATACACGTATAGATTTTAAACACTTTCATTTTAAACGTTTGCTTTTTTAAATATAGCTTGTTACTCACTACTGCATTTGGAGGTGATAATAGATTCTCAGATGTTTTCTTATGGTGTATTTAATCTTTTATTAACTTCATACAGTAAATAGATTGTAATGGTTCTGGTGATATTAACAAAAGTATTAATCCAGATTTGACTTTTTTTTTCTTAAATAGCATTCAGATAATATAGGACTGAGATTGAACAGGTAAAATTGTGTGGATGGTAACTAGTGTGCAGGAACGCAGGGGAAAAATGAGAAGAGAGAAAGGAAGATGCAGTGTAATGTAGTGAATGGTAAGGCTAGGCAGCATAATGTTTTATGTCTGGGAACTTCATTAGAATCATGTTTTAACAAACTTGGGAATAACAGCAATTTAACAAAAATATTTTCGCTTTTCAGGAGCTTTAAAAAAATCTTCCAGGTATATGAAAAAATTAAACATCTTTATTAAAATGGAGTACGTATTGGTAAATTTTAATGTGAATATGTTAAAATGTCTTTTACTGGCTTCAGTGTTTACTTATTTCTCCAAAAATACCTGTAAACCATGTGCAGAAAAACTTAAAGAAATAAATTGTTAAAATCAGTTTAAAACTCTGGCCTCAACAGTCCTTTGAGCTGAGAATGCAGGACCCTGACCTGACATGACTTAAGACATCTCTTTCCATGTACTTGGACAATGAGTGATATGAAGCTGTACTGAGCTGATTGCGTCCGTATCTAATCACATGTAGCATTGTTAATACGAAATTTAAATATATACAATACAAATAAATTGTATTAAAAATGCATATATTTTCATTAAGTTTATTGAAGAACAACAGCAAGATGCTGTGTTACGTAGCACATCAAGTGTGTGCGCGCCTGGATCCTGATTCCTCATGACCTAGCAGATGAACAAACATCTAGGTACCCAGTCTATTCTCCACAGTGCAGTGGCAGGCAGTATGGAAACTAATAATATGGAGACAGCATTTCCCTTTTCCATCAAAATGTTCTATGTACTTGCCAGTTACTGTAAATTAATTTGCTGTTAGAGTGCAGTGGTGTCTAATGTATTTAGATTTAGAGAGAACTGCATTTATTTTCATTGACAAAATCAGAGAACGTCAAAGTCAGAGCATCTATGAAAAATATATATTCAATATGCCTTTTTTTATGGTAAAAATAATATAGCAGAAGTATACAGTAATGCCTTGTTAATCGTTAAACAAGGTTCAGTCATATTAGCAAGTGCTAATTAGTTTGTCTTTCACAAGTGTTGTGGTGGCGTACTAGGTACATGAGTATAAGTATTCCATATTTTATCAGTTCACTTCTGAGCAGTGTGTCTGTAAATAGGATTACAGAGACCATGCTTTTCCATAAAGCCAGGTAATTTTAATGCTCCAAATAATGGTACTTCCAAGTACATTTCCCAGAAGAGAAATGTCAAAATATGGAAAAGTTACTTGAGATAGACTATACTATAGTCTACCAGAAATTTAGCTGTACTGTACCTAGTTTTCAACTCCCGGGGACTTTTATATTTAAGGCAATATAGTAATTTTATTCCAGGTCCTCATGATGCGCCACTGTAAAGTTGCCAACCTCGTGATGAAGTACTATGCGCCACAGCTGAGAAATGATGCAGCGCCTGCCTGCAAATCAGTTGTTCCTTCAGAGCAACAGAAAAGTGGTGAGAACTGTACCTACCATATTTCATTATAATTTTATCATCATCACATAATTGTCTAATTTAGTTTTCAGTTGAGAAAACGGGTAAAAACTTTCCATTACATAATAGTAGCAGAGGGGAGTTTTTGGGGCAGCCTGAATGCAGCTTGTCCGCACAGGTACCTATGGCGCAGACTATTGAAAACACCAATGGAAGCGAGACTGAAACTGCTTTGGCAATTTTTGTAACTTCAAATCAGCTTTGTTCATCTCCTGACCTTGAGAGACTGGCACGTGGGCGGAGCGAAAAGAAAGAAAGATAATATTGAAGCCTGGGAAACGAAACATCTTTTTAATTAATTTTCCTTCTCCCTATTTATGCAGTGCTCTCTTCCCACAGACTTTTTTTTTTCCTGGTTTGCACTACCCCTCCCATAAGACAAATAAGTGACTGTTAAAAAAAAAAGAGGCCTTGGAATTTGCGCTGTTGTCATATTTACTTCCTGTTATCGCGGCACATTACTTTTGTGTGTGTTGAGTTGACTGAAAGAACGGCATATTTGTTAGTTTTGGTTGTATTATTCTAAGAATTAACATGCAAATCATCACTTAGTTTTTAAATGTTAGACAGCATCGCAAACACATTGGAGGATAGAGAAGATGATGTGTTGTAAGAAGGATCTGGCAACACTCCCAACTGATTCAAGCACAAATGTCAAATGAGTGGAGCTGATAAGGATAACTGTTGTAGTATCAAAGTCAATAATTAAAAAAAAATTGGTGATTCTTCAGGATTAATATATAATCAACGCATTTACTGTCTTCTTGCTCATGTTTGAAAGTGCATTTACAATGTTCAACTTATTTGATATATTGATATTTCTGTAAATATCTTGGCAGAAATTTGGTGCTGCCGACTCACTGTTAGTTTACAGACAAAGAGTATATAACTAATAACTACTGTACAAGATTAAGTGTCTCTTCACCCGAGGAAGCTGCTCTAAGCAGCGAATCATCACGATATATGCTTTTGCGATTATGTGTCATTATATATTTTTGAGTGTATCTGTCAAATACCAACACGTGTACTTGTGCTTCAGTCTTTTGTATGTACTGATAGCCTAGTGGCCTCTTCCTTTCAATTATATGATTATAGAGTAAGTAATTTTACCATATTTCTTTAAATTTCACTACAATTTCAAAATTTTCATTGGCCAATAACTGTACAGTTTTTCATACAGAATTTTTGTAAAGTTATGTGATGATTGTGGCATAAAATACGGTACATATATAATACGCGTTATCAATTCAGTTTATAAGTTTTGTTTTTATTTATTTGGATTCTTTACATTCACAAGATCTTGGTAGAGAAACACAGGGGATAGGAGTTTGCCACGGCCTGTTTTATGGAACCATCCGAGAATTTGCTTAGAGTGACTTCGTAAAACTGTTTAAACCAAAATCAGGCTGGACAGAGATGGGAAACGAATCCAGGTTCTTCAAAATGTGAGGCGAGTGTTTGAACACTGCTCCACCACTCTTGGTTTATTTTCAACCGAGTGTAAAATAAATTAAAAATTTCGAAGTTGCTGCAATTAACAGTTACAGGCCACACGTACACATGAATGTGTGGTACAGTATCTAGGTCCTCGTTTTCTCCGCTCAAGAGTTTTGTGCTGGCGAGACAAATGATCAAGGCACGCGGTACCTAGATCCTCTTTTTCTCCGCCCAAGAGTTTTGTACTTGCGAGACAAAGGATCTAGGCACGTGCTCCAGCTGCATCGATCGCCACTTCGCTGCAAGGTAAACGTGTCCTGTGTTATGAATGAGGCTCATCAAAATTTCGTACGGTACATTTTATTGGTAAAAAGCGGTGCACTTGTTTTCATTTGTGATGAAAAACGCAATTCCTTGAAACATCATACAACTCCACAGCTTACAACTTAACTTTCAAATGATTTTTAGGTTACCAAAAATTTTGACTCCTTCATATAAGACGAGTAGCAATTTTTGAAGTCCGAAAATATGTAAAAATAGTTGTCTTATATGCCGGCAAATACGGTAACTAAGAGTACTATTGGTTATAAATTTTATTCAATACCAGTGTATTTAATGAGTAGATATTGTTGATAACATTTTCAGGCCAGTGTAATGTAGATGTAAACATTGTACAAGACTATGTAAATTAAAGCACGTGGTAATGTTTATGTTTACATGCGGCGGAAAGATGTAAACTGGCAGAAAATAGAAATTAATCAGGGCTTTTTTGAGTGCTCACTTTATCCGGAATCACCTATACCTGTTTGGCTGCTGGCGTATGTGTGTGGCAGGTAGCATGCTGGTTTCGGGATGCTAATGATGGGAGTTCTGCTGTTGTGGTGTGTTAACTGTGAAGGGTTGAGTCTGTATTAAAGATTGCTTTTCTAATGTCTTGGTTACCAAAGTATGTGTTTGCTCATGTTTAAACTGGCTGCTTTGCTAAAGTCTGCCTATGCCTAAGGGTTTCAGAAAGCTTTGTGATTTCAGTTAAGTGGCAAGGAAAATGTTGTTGAGTAAAAGTATTAGTTTCTAGAATGAAGTACCCTCTCATAGATCAGTATACGTAGAGGTTCCTGTACAACTCATGCTGCACACCCTGCAAAACATACTTAGGTTGCGTGTTATCTAATACTGCACTTCATCACATAACTGGCAGCATCGCTGTCAGCAGGAGTAGCTGTAGAGAGAGCAGGAAAGAGGTGTTTATTACTTACGAGGGCTCAAGCGAGAGACACCTCTTTCTGCACTAGGAATGGGTCTGGGACTTACGAATTGATCTAGCCCTAGATTTTATGTTCCGTACCATATTTTCTCGCATATCTTATTCTTTGCGTACCTAACGTAGCCTATTTATTCAAGTCTGAATTAGTGATTAAATATTTTTCGGTACAGTATCACAAAAGTGGTTCTTTGTCTTGGGAGCAAAAAAATTTCATATCTTATGCACCCCCTATTTTTAACCCAAAAAATCATAATAATTGTGTAAGTAAATATGGTACTGACTTTAATAAACATAGAACCTCCCCTCAACCAGATAAGCTGAAGAAAATCTTAAATTGAAGTTATTTTTTGTCCATAAAATGTCTTTCCTAATGTGTCTAAATACTTGTCCAGGAAGGTAAACATGATGGGGTAGTGATATTATGAGCACTAGAAACCATCAGATATGCGTATTTAACATGTGTTGTGAGTTGTTTTATAGGTGTGTGTGGTGTTGCAGATGGCAAGGGGGAGAGCAGTGAGATGGGGCACTGTGGTGGTTTCCTATGTGCGGGAGGAGGGACCTGTGTGCTGGGTCCTCCCTCAAGCCAAGTGCTGTCTCCTGACCTCATAGTGTCGTCACTGGTGCATGTCGTTGCTGGAGCTGGTGGGCCGTCTGATTTGGCGAGTGTCCTTCTGCCTGTGCTGGACACTGACTCCCGCCAGTGGGGCGGCTGTCTTGACTACCGCCAGGTCAGAGTGTTGCTGATAAACCTTTGTCTACTATTAAAGTTTTTTTATTTTTGTCATATTTATAATTAAGTTAGTATTTTTGGTTGTCCTTCAGTGTCTTTTATGCCACTTAGGTTTTGGATATCTAATTATTATTACCATATTTTCCCATGTAGTACCCACCCCTATGTAAGACCCACACTCCACATTTTCAACATACAGTACTCTAAAGAAAATTTTTTACCAGCTTTCAGTTTTCCCATTTGTTCAGAAATGTAATTAAGTACAGTAGAACCCTCTTATAGTGTTCCCACTTATAACGTCTTTCTGTTTATAATACTGCCATCATTTGGTCCCTAAAACTGTTTTGTAATAGGAAATTACCCTCTTATAATGTTTTCCCATTTAAAATATAAACATTTTTTGGGTCTCTTGAGAAACACTATAACAGGGTTCTGCTGTACTGTAGTGTTATTTGTAGTATGTGAATTAAATACGTGGACAACATTTAAGAATTAAATTATGCCCCAAAATTACAAATAGTGTTTACAATCGTTCAACATATTGGAAGTAGTGATGACGAAAGCTCAAAACTGGCACGCACGCTGCACGGCACGTGAACGCTCTGCAGCGGCTGCAGCATATACTGCACTCTTTCGGCAGTTGTCACTACTTAAAGAATGCGCTGGAGTGTGGTGCTTTCTGGCGTAGCATGCTGCGAGTGCCTAGATGCTCACTCATTGGCCTGGGCAGGTGAGACAAAGAATCTTGGTGTACGCTGGTTTGGCGCCACTCGTCACGGCCCGGCACGCTGTAAGCTCGGCACGTCTGCAGCTGCAGCCTTTGTGTTGACTGAAGGTAATGCTGGCATTGCATATTTAATGCCTACTATCTGCAGTTTTGTATTATAGGGCTTGATATTTATGTTTCCATTATGATAAACCCTTTCAGCAGTCGTTAATGTACAGTAAACCCAACTTTTCTGGGCCTTGTTTGATAAAAAACCTTGATTTCCATGTATGAACTGCACCCCAAATTTTCAATTTTTGTTTTTGTGAAAAAATTTGTTGGTGGTACATGAGTTAATGCAGTATTTCATCTGTAGTATTTGGCTTTTACATCCTTTCACCAAAGTTCACTTTAGCCTACGTACAATAATTCATTTAACTGGTAATTTTAACAGGGAATGTTCTTTTAATGGATCTTTATTTAATAGGACAGTATTTTTTTATATTTATCATGGAAAAGAAATTCACTAGTTAACCATATTTCTGCATTAGGGACCAAATATTTCTACAAAAATAATAAATACAAAATGTGAGATGCTGCTTATTTACAAGAATTTTATTCTCTGTATTAAAGGTTTTCCTCGTCAAAACATGTTTTAATTAATTTTGTTTGTAAGCAAGGGGGAAGGAAAGAAAGAAAGAAAAAATACAGTAAAACCTCTTTATAACGACCCATTTTATAATGACCACCTGTCTATAACAACCCGTTTTTGGGAAACCGTGATTTTTTAATTTTTTTTTATTTCAAATTTCAAGGAAATCGGCAAAAAATAGGTTTTGGTGCGCCGTGTTGCATTTCTAGTGGTGAGAACTGTACTCCACTCCACGCGGCAAGCGGCGACTCATCCTTCCTCTCTCCAGCCGTAACGGTACTTTTATCTTCCTTTCCCCTCACGTGAATACCCAGCGCGCTCGGCATTCTCCACCTTTGTTCGCGGGCCAGTGTTGTCTCGCTTGCTGTTAGATACTCTGCACACTCTCTGTTTGCTCTATTATAACGACTTTATTGCGCGACTTTTGGATATCTCTTGGTGTTTTACGATTTATGACGACTTATTACGCTTTGATTTTCACGATTTCAATTTGGTAATTTATTTGGTTTGAGTTTGTAAACGATTATTGACGACCCACGCAGTTATTTTGGCTTTCGATTTGGTTACGATTATTGACGACCAACGCAGTTTTTTTGGCTTTCGATTTGGTTACGATTATTAGGCTTGAATCTGTAAACGATTTTTGACGACCCATACATTTATTAAAACTTCATACTGGCTTTCGATATTTCCATAATTAGTGGAAAGCGAGTCGGCTTGTCGCTTCTGAAGAAGTATGAAATAATCAAGGAAGTGGAATCGACGAAGTCAGAGATTGCGCGGGAGTTCGGCATCCCGTAATCAACATTGTTTACGATCTTAAAAATTAGGAACGAGGTCGTTAATGCAGTGCAGAAGGAAGGACACAATGCAAACGTAAAAAAACTAAGGCGTACGATGTGGACTTAAAAAAAAAAAGGAAACAGTTGTTCGGCCCTTTAATGTGTCAAGACTTTTATTTTATTGTGTGTTTGTTTAGTGTCCCGTCAACGCAGTGATAATAGTAAACAAATGATCTGCCTAATTTATCACGTTTGTTGGATATTATATCTGGTAAGTTTTTTACTAGTTTACTTGTAGTTTTTTCGGGATTTGTTTTTCCTTGCATACTCTTTAATAAATTTCAACGTTTGCTTGTACAACCGCTACGACTATGCTGTTAACTAACACTATACTTTTAAGTGGGGGCCATGTCGTTACATTTTCTTTGTCCTGAACAAAATATTTTACACATTGACACGTAACTTTAATATTTTAACTGAGCGATAACGTAACGTCACAGTGCACGCCCGCGATTATCTTTCAGTCGGTCTCAAAGCAGAGCAGGCTGACGCGCAGTAGGACAGCTGCTGTGGCTGTGGTATTGATCGGCGCATGCGCGCGCAGCCATCTCCGGCACCTACCTCATCCCCCCCCCTCATCTTAGTCTATCCTCCCGGCCGGCCGATAACAAAAGCAAGCAGCGACACGACACGTAACCTCACAGCGCGTGACTTTCTAAGTGTTCACGGCGTAAAAGAAAAACCCCGAGAGTAGAATACACTATCGCCTTTTCTCTAAAAGACGACTGGTCATAAATTTCGTTTATAGCTAAGTTTAAATGTACGACTTATTATTGCTTAAGATGACCGAACATGGACTTAATGCGAAAACGGCCTATTTTGACTTATAGAGGTTCCAAATGGGTCGGAAATCTTATAACGACCACCTCTCTATAACGACCCTAATCTCGGGAACCGTGAGGGGTCGTTATGAAGAGGTTTTACTGTATATAAATATTGATTGTCTTTGAAGCAAACAAAGGTAAACATGCATCAATCACCTGCATCACGGATAAATTCCATGAAGCCAATGAACTGACCACAATGTCGGCGCCAGAAAGCCTACAGTCTGGAGGAGATTGCAACACAAGAAGTTTCTCACTTCACCAGGAAAATTTAATAAACTACTAAAAACTCCCAAAACTCGTAAAATAACATACAAAACATATGATTATTTGTAATTTTCAGTGGTTGGGTGCAGGTAGTGGCGGGAACGAAAAATCCTGTTGTTCACATGTAGTAAGAGATTTTCTATACCAATGTTAGGTTAGTATACGTGTGAAAGTGAGCTAATAATGGCTAGGGGAAGGGGAGGGTTTCGGGTTGGATGTCTGCAAGATATTTTCCTCCAAAGAGGTAAAGATATTGATTGACATTTCCCGGGAAACGCATTGCAAGTTGTTTCTCACGCTGATGTTTGGGAAGGTATGTGGGGAAGGGGGGTGATCTGCAGGTCGTGAGACAAACATGTAACTCTAGCTGTCACATTCTTGTTATCTAGGAAGAGTAAAATTTTGCTGTATTATAAATAAATCAGTGGTAGACAAACTTGGTAACGTACATAGTAATTCTCAAAAAAGCTGAACTTTGCTCTCTGATGTGTGCCGCCACAATTTTCAACAGCTTTAACTTTTTTTGGAAAATTTTTGCGATGTTTCGACGGTTCCCGAAAGTATATTCGTAAAATCATTGCCTTTGTAAATTCCAGGGTTCGTAAAATCGGGGGTCTAGTGTATTTACCATCATAGCTGGAGGAAGAGGTTAGCAAAACTGTCTTAACAATCGTTCTTTCATCTGTTAATACATTTGTTATAGCGTTGTATATCTTTGTTGTTTGCTGGAAAGTTGTACTGCATATTGTATGAACAAACAGTGTTCATTGACGCCGGCCGGGATCACAGGTGGTGGAATGTGGTGAAGCCACTGTCCTAAGTGATCTTAATGTAAACAAGATCTTGGGCTCCAGCTAGCCAGTTTACTTGGGCTAACAGAAGATGGTGCAGGGCGTGAGATTGTGGTGAACTCCTTTCTCGTGATGGCCTGTCAGTAATAATGGTGGTGATGAAGCTACTTGGCCACATGGACACCAGAGTGTTCTACGTGGTGTCAAAATACGCAAAATTCCTGCAAAGGCCCATCCTCACCGCATACTAGACTTATTACTGAATGAAAATAAATTACAGAAAGTCAGAATACAGTTCAGGATGTTGACAGATAAAGGCGTCACCCTTGAGTTCCCTCATTACGTGTGGTATGAGAATCAATGTCTTCACACGCACAAATTCAGTTGGGAAACACAGGGTTTATTCCTGTAGACTATATGCAGTGAGATGGGCTCTTATTCTCCACTGAAACGGGAATAGGCCTATAGCCACCTACTAGCTGATATGATCCGGAAAAAGTGCACGTAGTGTGGATGGAAAAATTAAGTCCTGGAAAATGTGGCAGGCACAAGTCTTCAGCACGAACGGCTAACCTCGG
The DNA here is from genome assembly GCA_003012365.1 of Medauroidea extradentata. Classification (NCBI taxonomy): domain Eukaryota; kingdom Metazoa; phylum Arthropoda; class Insecta; order Phasmatodea; family Phasmatidae; genus Medauroidea; species Medauroidea extradentata. Next base: position 32,835 of record PNEQ01007064.1, on the reverse strand, counting down.
TGGCACATGCAAAAGAGAAAATGGTTTCTGACATTACTACTATACTATTGACACTACTTATGATTGAATGCAAAATGATGAAGTCCCCTGAGGCCGCAACACTCGCGACACATGACCATTCCTGATGCCTGCTGAATGAAGACTGGCGTTCCTTCCCTTTGCCCAGAGGGTTCCAACCAGAGGTGAGGAATGAAGTTTCCCTAAGTGAGGGGGTTGAAATGGTCACATTGATTTTATTGACATACTTGATACATGTTTGATATGATTGATAAACTCTAGCCGAATTAAAATGAAACACACAGTAGCCCTACATTAATTTATACAAAACACTTAATTGCAAAATATTGTAAAAATGTTGTAAATGCCATTGTTATTGCTGAATGTCTGCTCACAGTGTCTATTAACGTACGGTACTTAATGTATGCAGCGGCTTACTTATAATCTAACTAGTGTCTGTTTATGGATTTTGGAGTTGTCGCTCAAGGCTACGCAGGGAAGTTTTTGTGTTCTGTGGTTGGCTGTCCTGGGTGGTCTGACAGAATGTTCCAGAAACGGATGCTGTTGTGGGTGTAACTTAAGTTCATAAAATAATGAGTTAAGTGCTAAAAATGGTTCTGCCACAATTGTCTGCTGTTTAATTTTATCACATGACTCCACTTTCTCCGGTAATTCCATCAAAGTTTGGGGTGGTTTATACTATCGTTTTCTGTGTTGCACTTTGTTGCACTGATGGGATGTCAGTGTGTGTGATTGACTGGAAGGTTTCTGCCTTATACTGCTGAGGCATGAAAATGGCTGAGTGGCGCCGATGTCAACGTAGATAATAATTTGTCATAGCAGTCACAATCAAACGAAATATACTAAAGTTTCAGTGTTACTGAACTGTAAAACAGGGTTGCTTTGGGACATTTGGAGGTAACTGTGCCACTTAAATTGTGTTAATGTTGGTAGGTGTGGAACCAATGCAGACCACCCTGGCTGGAAGCATTGCTGAAACCTTTGGAACCTCTTATGATACCTTTAGTAGTGTCTCTACTTGATTCTATGCAGGTAACGTATCATGTGTATTTCACTTGCTGCCTGTTATTTTAATTAGTTATAATTGCTTAGGCTTTTTATCCATCTAATTTCTTTAAGTTAATCAGTGAGGTAACACCTGTGCACTGTAGTGTGGCTCAGGCCCAGACCCCAGATTTATTTTTACATATTTTAATTTACTGTATGTTTGTTTCATTTTGAGTTCCACATATAATGTAGGCCTCATGGTCGTTCTAACAATTGTTAATAACTATTTGTAATTTTATTAGTTAAAAGTCAGCACATCAGTGGAAATTTATTCATATTTAAAGTACAATAATCAATTTCAGTAACTCTGAACTAACTCTACTTATAATAAGTAACATTTAATTTGGTAATTTGAAATCACTCATTCAACAGTAAGAATAACAGTTTGGATAGAGATAAAAGAGTTAAAAATACTAGGTAGTTCCTTGGTCAAAACTGCTCCAAGTTTCTGACAAACTGTGGTAATTATGCTATTGGTACGAAATAATGAACAGAAACACCTTGCTTGCACCACACTTGCATACGTAGTTTTGTTTTTTATAAATAACATTATTTGGTGTCAAATTACTTTCATAATATTTTATTATATCATTAACAGAATAGCCACTGACAAAGATATTTTTTCTTCTAACTACCCTAACTACTATAAAATTGGAGGAACAAGGGTAGGAATGGGACCTAGATGCATCTCAGGGCTGAGCACCATACACCGAGGCATGCGAGAAACATGCAGAGCAAGGACATGTGCATCGCGGCTCTACTGGGATTGGGCAAATACTGCCACAATTAAGGCTGTATTTACCTCCCATAATCACTAGTTCTAACTACTGATGGGAGTGGGTGACACAGAAAGTTCTTCATACAGATTTCTCATTGTTTGGTTCTGTTCGATCATTCCAAGCTGCTAGGAGCGCTACTGAAACATGTCACATTTCCCATGCTTAAAGATAGGATTTTTTGATATTGCTGTAGAAGATATTTGATATTACGCCATGTGCCTGCCTTATATATCCACGCGCCGACCTGGTGTGAGTGAGGAAACGAAAGGTTCAACTGCCGGGTACCCCTCCTCGCAGGGGAGGTGGTGTGCGGATAGATGCATGCCAACCACAAGGGATGGTTGGAACACCTGTCCTGCTTGACGATCTGTGTGGCGGGTTGTATCAGCGGCACTCACTTTGGGGCAGCTCTTCTGGCGACCCAAGGTGTTCGTTGATGAGGGGATGGGGGGTTAGAATGGTAGCGCCCACAGTCAGGAAGTCTGAGGAGGCATTAAGGAAACAATGAAATTGTGGTATGTCAAACTATACCTGTTGCTAAGTTTTAAGCTAATATCTCGCACCAAGTTACGTGAAAACATTACGAGAAAGTGGAAAAGGAAGAAAAAGCAAAACCTTCTGGAACTAAATTAGTTTATAGAGTATTGTTGGTCACATTAAGTTGAAATTCTTCTACTGCTGGTACACGTCTGTGTCCAAACGAAGTTGCACCCAAACTGGGAAGAGCGTTATACACTCTCAGCAGTCGTTTACAGCTGCTAATAGCGCTTGTCATCCTGAAAATTCCTGTCAGAATAGTAAAACTAAATTAGCCCTAGACTTGTACTTACACATTGTCATGCTCTGAACATGATGTCATATTCAAGACATGCCATGAAATCGTGGTCAGAATATTAAATGATAGTGTTCGTTCATTGTATGTGAATCAGTTGATAATTAATGAACGGCAGGATCCTAGAATTGTTTATATTGGCAGCAACCCAGACGGTAAATGCACTTCAACACATCCCCCTACTTAGTACATGGACAGTAAACACTCGTTGATCACTGCACAGAAAACACAAAGGTGGGACAGGGGAGAGGGGTATGATCCTATGTTGCCTGTGTGCCCGCGCGTGTTGAGAGCCAGGTGAGGTATGACGTCAACTTTAAAATAATAAATATGCAGCCTTTTTCTTTAGGATTAAAGTAATTTATATAGCTGTATCAGTGGTTATTATAGGGAGGATAGAATTATTGGAAAGTAGTGTGCAAGATAGACTTCCACGTACAGTCAGATGAAACAATTAAAACAGAGTAAGTATATCAAGTATCAATAACTGTAAATGAAAATAAGGATCACAGAATGAATAGGAAAAAATTCCAATTTTTTACTATATTTTTATTTAAGAGTGCGTTTAATTTAATGAACAACTGTACCATAATTTCTTTCATTGTGTCTGTGTAACTCCGCAAAAACGTGAACCGCCATGTTGATGTCTCTGTGACTTCATGATACTGTACATTTTAAGAGTCAGAGGGTGATAGGTAGCCCTATACAATGCAATCAATGTTAACTTTCACCACAAACTGCATGAAAACTGTACAATTTTTCGAGAGGTCACTTGTTCTGTGCAAAAGAAAAAAAATTAAATAATCGAAACTATGGTTTAAAAACAGCTACTTTTTTTCTGCAAAATGAAATTTTACAGTTACAATATTTTAAAAATATTAATTTTCGCATATCCTAATGTTTTCCTATTAAAAGCCAGTACGCTTGTCTATGAAGGAAAATCAATTGCATACTTCCGCAGATAATAATACATGACATCAAATAATGCCTTCACTGTAAATATTTTATTATTACTTTTCATGTAAATCGATAAAAACTTTTGAAATAGGTTACATCCCATAAATGTGTTCGTAGATAGACTTGTTTTGCACTGGGGCGATTGGCATGTACAAGGATTGAAGGACAGTTAACGACCTCCTCGGATTACCCACTATCTCTTCAGAGCATCTGCTCATGCTACAGTCCTTGCAGAAGCAGCAGGTCGGCCAGAACATGATGTCTACAATAGCGCGAGTTGTACTTGGAGTGACTTTCAGGAAATACTGTAAGTTTACCTTAGCGAACAAAAATTGTTAGACACGAAAAACATTTGCGGCATTGTAAAATATTAATAAAGAAGACAAAGCATTTACACGAACATGCCTCTAAAAAGAGAAAACTTCTAATATTATTAAATTAATGTAGTTCATCTCGTTATATGTTCCCAGATTCGGACAGCTACTGTAGCTGGAATATTTCTTCATTACTACTGAATACCATCGCACTTGAAATAAGGAAGCGGCAGATAACTGTAACGTGAATTTATTGTGATATCAGTGATAGTAAATCACCACTTTTTCAGCAGCGTAAAACAGATGATACATGGAAATTAATAAACTGCGAAAGATACAAACTTAATGTCATGTGTATTTCGAAAACTAATTTTCAAACCATCGTATTAATTAGTTACTGATGTGCTATATACCTAAATCGGAATTATTTTCCGTATAGCTGTTAACCTAATGTCGGTAACCTACAGTGAAAAGTAACAGCATTTCATGTTTGTTATGCCAACTTTAAGTTATTCATGTGCACATTTTCAACTGAGGTACGTGTTAGTGTTAATTTTGAAAATATTTTAAATTTTGTATCGATTTTAATTACAGTGCTGTGATCAGAAAACACTGAGTGAACTATTGTGTATAACTTTACTTTGAACGCATTTAAATACTCTGCCAGTGTTGCTTATGTTCTGCATAGGCATATCTTCATCACTGTGTGTGAGATAGTGTTAGAAAGAGAAATAGAGGTATAATAACACTGAAATTTCGTGAACATTTTTGCTAATACGTGCTATTTTCTTATTAAATTAATTACTACTTTGAATAATTTACCAATAATCTGACAGTTACATGCTGTTATATTTTCCTGTCAACAATTTTACATTAAATAAATAGAATACTGTGAATTGGACCATTACCACCAATACTATACTTTGTAGAGGAAAACAATCTCAAGAAAGCATTTCGCGTCTAAGAAGTGCTCTAAAGAATTTATTTCAGTACCACTAAACTTATGCAGTAAAAGACGTATCTCAAATTAACACAAGAGGAAATTTTAGCAATGAAAATAATTCTCATATTTTTATCGACTCTGACAATAGGTTGATTAGGGACTACAATTCTTTCCACGATTAGACTGTGTTTGAAGTCTAATTGCTTATTCTGTAAAACTGTAAGTTCTAGTTTAAATGTTCTATTCATCCATTCTCGTTCATGTATAAAATGTCGTACATCCTAGGTCTATGCCTGAGATACGAATAGGATAATGTTTTCTTACAAAATATTGCAGTTATATCAGCTACCTCAGGGGCGTCGTCATTTCAGGTTTTTCTGGGGTGGGGGGGAATTTTTTCTGTGACAGTGACCTAGTTGCATCTTTTTTATTAATTAAGCATGTATAAATTAGAAACTTTATAAATAAAAATTTAGTTTTGTGTGCTTATGTTAGCATTATTTAAATAACAAAATACAAAAAATATATTTTATACACTTAAAATTCCAAATACAGGTTGGAGGCATTCCCCCCCCCTCCTGCCCAACCCCCCTAAATTACGCCCCTGTGCTACTTTAGCATTTTTTTCACTTAAACTTTAATATTGAAAGAGGAAAATATAAGCAAAATTCTTAATTCCTCTTCCTTTTCTTAAAATACAACTTAAGAATAAAAAAAAAGGAACTGTCTGTTACGTTACAAAAAAGTATTTGCATAGTAAGAAATATGTGTCTATTAATATTTTTGGAAAAAAGAGAATGAGTTAACAAGTTTATATAAATACTAACTGTCATCCGTCGGGGCTTCGTGCGATATTCTTTTAAAAATTAACATTATTGTGTACATAAAATATAAAAGGAAATTGTCGGCAAACTGCGAGTAATATTTGAGTTTTTGGTTATAGCATTCTTCCTTCGCAGTTTCGTCCGCCACTGCCCTTAATATTTGCGTAATATTTTATTTTATGTCAGTTTTCCGCGCTGCAAGTTTTTATAATCCAAAATCTCTCACCCCGAAGACCGGTGTTCCGAACGACTGCACGACGGTAGGTCACCAGAGTTCTTATAAAAACATACAGGCCCTGCACAGATATCATGTTAAGAATCGCTGCATTGAGTAACCGCCATATAAATAATTTATGAATGGTCATGCCCGCTTTTCTAGTATCTGGCGTTGACCGGAATTCAAACAAAGATTTCCCATTTGCATCTACTCTGTGCGAAACTATACCGAAGTAAATGCCAGGCCATCGAAAAATAATTGTATTACAGTGTAAGTTATGCTGTCATCTGGAACATGTAGTAACGCGATATTTGCATATTGCATGTTGCTGCAAGTCATTGGGCATGTAGGCCTACCTAGTGGTTTATGTTACCACTTGATAGAAAATAAGAAATTACTTCACAAAATCACTTACTAATATGTTTAAAGGGAGACATTGTTTGATTACACAGCATAGTGGTTTCCGGTGTAGACTTCTTTCCCTGTTGTAGAGGTAACTGTGAGAGGAAATTGAGGTTTTAACAAGACAGATCTAACCTAGGATGATCGGAGGAAAAGTGATTTTTAAAATGAAGATGGCTAGTGTAGTTTACTGATATTATGTCTGATTGGCTAGGTATGACCATATTTATTTGTGTACTGGCAGTTACTTTCATGTGGGTACATGCGATCCAATAAAGTGAAATGTGTTTTTTCTTGGTAGAGATAGGCCTAGGCCTAAGCTTTTTGTTTATTTCTAGGAAATGTGTGTATATCCGCTCGGATTTCTACAATACTTTTGAGGAGTATTGAAGCTAAATGAAATGTTATCTACCATGTACCGTGAAATGATTTTCTATTAACTATAGCCATGTGCTTCCAACAGAGATTAATTCATATTGTCCTACAGTATTTCATTTTCCTGTAGTTTACACATGCCAACATCAACTACAGGGTATTACATTTGTTTTATGGTAGTGGTTAGTACATCAGTAATTTGTTACGACATGAATAAATAATTTCTAAATGTAGACTAATGAAGTAAGATTCTCGCTGTATGGAAACTTGCATTATGACGGGAGAAAATTCATTGTAGGCTTACTCAATTTTAGATAGCATTTCTATTGATTTGTTGCATTTATTGCAGTATCAAATAAGAAACCACCTTGATCTGCTGAAAATAGTCCCTAGCATTATAGTTGTGTTTATCATAACACATATGCAATCAGTGTATCGTATCTTAACTGTGATACAATTTATTTAGCTTCATCATTGTTTATTAATCTAATATGTTAAATGAAGTATGTATTTTAAAAACTTCAGTTTATGAAAACAATCAGTACTTTTTGAACTCCAAGTGAATGTAATAGTTTTAATTAATTAATAGAAACTCTTCAACCTGTATAAACAGTATGTTTTCCAGCACAGTTTATGCAAAATCAGCTGTTTCTACCCGTGATAAAGTTCGCAAATGCTACTGGCCAAGTCGTCCACTGACGATAGTAGAACTTCATTCAAAGATAATTTTTGGGTACACTGGACAAGCCAAGAGATAAGAGTCGAGTTGTAGTTTACAGCCACGGCGACTACCCTACCACCCCACCCCATCCCACCCCTTGCTTGACTGACACTCATTCTCAATGGTTTATGTGTAAAATGGGCATAACAATCACCACGTACCTCACATCTTTCCAGAGAGAATATCACTATCTTTCCGGCCTGCCCTTCCTGCTCTTAATGTACGACGACAGCAACATACGTTCAAGTCATGAAATTGTGTTAAATAAAGAAGTTTATGTGATAAAATCGAGTATGGCTTGAACTCCAAAAATTATTAATATGGATGGTAGTTCGTTTGCAGGACAATTAAATGCAATTTACTCGGAATAAAATCTTAACTTTAGTGCCATCTGATAAATCGAGGCAGACTGCATGGTTTAAGCTGCAAGAAGAGACCTAATAGTCTGCTATTAACGACAAAAATACATTGTACGTATGTAATGCTGTATTTTGTACAAAATGACATGGTTAGCATAAAATAAATAAGTTAATTTAAGTTACAAATTGCAGTCAATAGTGTGCAATTTGAGACGAAATCTCTGCATCTGTAGTGTTTTGGTTGTGACTGTGGCAACGTCATTAGCCAATAGGCGAGTTCAAGGCCAATTATTCGAGGGGTGGGCGGGGTCTTGCGAAACTTGCCCCGAGATGGCAGCACAGCTGTCTTAATGCCGTTCATAAGAAACTTAAAAATTACTGAGAGAAAAAACGTAACTTACTTGTAATAAAATAATTGATCTGCCATATTATTTTACCGACTCCTGCAACCAGAATGTTTGATCATAGTCAGTGCCAGGTTTGGTTAAACACATTCCAAATATTTGCTCTATTAAATCGATAGGTTCACTTTTTGTACGGTTGTGAACTTCGTTCATCTGACCCAGGGGTATCATTTAAAGGGGGGGGGGAAGCAAATGCCCTCCCTGGATTTAGAGTTTTAAATGTACAAAATATATATTTTGTATTTTGTTATTTAAATAATGCTAACTTAAGCACATAAAACTAAAATTTTATTATTAAAGCTTCTAATTTATACATGTTTAATAAATAAAAAAAATGCAATAAGATCACTGTCATCGAAAAAAAAATTCTCCCCCCCCCCCCCTTCTCCTAGAAAAACCTGTAATGATGCCACTGGTCTGACTTTTCGAACCTAAACTTATGATTATATAGCAGAGCTGAAACATTAAACTGAATTCATAGTAAGTTATTATATATCTCGAATTTTAATTAAATTTACATAAACTCAAACCTATAACTAAAACGTCGCAATGTGTGAGAGCTGGGCCTACTAATTCACTGCTGTCTTCACTCCTTTAAAATCATCTCAAATGAAATAAATCTTTGTTGTTGGCTACCAAATCTACAACCACACATGCGCAAGCAACGGGTGAATTCCCCGAATTAACTTTTACGTAACTGGGTTCGCTAAATTTGATTAGTTTTTTAAGTCGTTGAACAAAGCCTGGCGTGCATTGGCTAACCAAAACGTAAGACTATGTCATAAATGTGTTCGCCAATAAGAACGTGTTTTCAATATTAGTGGCAGCGTTTGAAAATATGACATTTTTAAAGCTGAATACTTCGAAAATTACAATGTTCACTGAGCTATTGCTTTGCCTGGCTGCATTTAGTGCCGAAATAATTCAGAATAGTGAGGTAAATGTTAAAAACTTTTACAAGGAATTTTCCCTATTATGCAATAATATAACTTTAAGCGAGGTGATGTTGAGCAAGAACTGTTTGTGCGTACAGTGTGTTGTTAACCAAACCATTAGGGCATTGATTATTCACTTAGCGGCTTAATCTGTGGCATCTTAAAAATTATTTTAAAAAAATTTTTATGATCAAATCTTCATTTTTATGTCTAACCTAAGGAGTATAAAGTCAATTTCACAACACTGAGATTGACAATAATTACAGCTTCTATTTAATTAGCTTAATTTTAGAAGGGTAATAATTTTTCTAGGTATATAGATAATTTTTAATGTTAATTATCTTTCTGGATTTTCAGTAATCTGTGCACTTGCACCCTCAGTTAGTGCAGATCATATCTGTGAAGTCAAGACAGTGTTGGCAAATGAGGTTGCTTTCAACGGTGGACTTGGTGTGTTAGGTTGCATCGTTGAAGGTGAGGGATGTTTTCTAGGCCGGAGTCAAGGTTGGGGACGGCACTGCAGCATGCCTACAGAGCCTGGGCCAGCTGGTAGATTGCCTACCCCCGTCTGTGCCGAGGGCTGCAGCTCTCCTGGAGGACTGTCTACCAGCCGATGTGAGCCCTGCTGGGGGCTCTGTACTCCTGCAGTTACTCCTCATGGCCCTGTACAGCCGCCTGGTAGCAGGTGGGCCCAGCCTTGCGGCCCTGGCAGAGTCCCTGTGTCACCTGGGACCCCAGTCCAAACATGAACACCATGTACACCAGTTCCTCCTCTCTGCTGCAGAAAGGTCTGCAATACAACTTTTTTACTTTCTTAATAGAAGTCAGTAGCATGTAGAAAGCTGTCTGTTTAATATCTATAACCATGATTGCTTTGGTATTTTTTTAATGTAAAAAATATCTGATGAAAAACAAGACTGTTATGATTTTTGTTTTTAAAAGTACTGTGAATTTTTTTTCAAACAGTCTCCTAAATGATTTTTACAGTTTAACAAAAGAAAAATTTTAAATAACCAAAAAGCCAAGTATTTTTTTTTTTTTATGTCATGTATATTAGGTATTGCCATCTTTGTGCTAAAAATCTAGTTTAACGTAATCCAATTTTTGGTTTAGAGTCATTGACTGCCAGCGTATGTACTGTATGTTAAGTTAGTATGTAAATTTGTATGTGTTTTGTACTTTTGAAGTCTTCTGATTTTTTAAATTGCAAAAAATGTATAGTCACAGTAACAGTAATATTACATAATTAGGTTTTTTCTGATACCTAATTTTTGTAACTGTCCACCACATCATATGGTCTTGTATGCATATGCATTAAGATTGTGTCCAGGGACATGAACAGGCACATTAGTGAATCACTGTTCCCCTCAATCTGTTGTTGTATGGAAGAGTCTTCTATACTCTTTTGTAATTACTTACTGTCCTAAAAATGAAGAATTTGGCTCCAGATAGACTTAAAGCAGTAGTGGTAGATCTAAGGGGGAGTGTGGTACACTGTCCATCTGTGAGGAAGGACACAGCTGGCTCATTGACTATAAATTCAAGTTCAGTGTATTGAATGCTGTACTTTATAAATAGCACAACTCATTGCTGTGTGGTTGGTTCAGTAGAATGAAGTCCTGGTACACTGTTCGATGTACCCATACAATCAGAGACAAATAAAGAGACATCATAAGCTGTAGAGTCCTAAATATATAATCTTATTGTTGTTCCTGATTATTATTGTTTTATAATAAGTAGACCTATTATGTGCAAGGTGTCGCTCACCCTGACTATGCTGCATCTGCAAATGACCAGGATTAGCTGAGATAGCATTTGCTCTTACTACTCCAGACAATGCTATGCAAATGCTACTCTCATCTCCACTTGCCTTTATTTCACACCATCACTCGAGGGCTGTTGTTTGATGATAGACATGAACAATCTACCTAATGGTCATTGTGATTTTGGCCCATATTTAATGAACACTAGCAGCTAACTCTGTTTGACTTGTCTGGTAATAGATAAATTAATATAGTATTACAAAGGTATCTGAGGGCAAGGGCACAAGGTGCCCTGAGGGTTGATGTCAAATGAGGCCCTACAGTGGAAATGCGTTGGAATGATGGAGACTAGGAAAATGGTTGATTCCCAAGAAAACCGGCCAATCAGTTGTATCATTTAGCGGAATTCCCACATGCAAAAATCTGATGATCAACCCTGCCAAGAATCAAACCGAGATTGCCTTGGTGGGAGGCGAGTGGTATAGCTAGTGCACCAACTGTGGCCCCAACCGTTCTGATACACACTACCACAAAACATAAAGCAAATAGTTGTATACAGTATGTTGTTCTCAGTACGTACCTACTGGAGCAAGCAATGTACTGGTCTTGGCATGCCTCTTTAAATCATTCTTGTCTGGAACCAAGCATGTGAGAATGCATTCACGTATTCTCTGACCAGCAAGACCAATTTTAAGCGTTGGCTTTTATATGAGTCCTTGATTTTGTAAACAGTTTTGGTACAACCTAGTCAGCTAGTAGTGCATTGAGCAAGTGGGGTTGTTTCATGTCAAGGAATTCTGTATTTTTGAAAACTCTATGTTAAATAATTTTTAGAAGAAATTTAGTTTTTACTTACACTTGTGCTGAATTATAAGTTATGCCTTTTTTTTTATCTGCTGTTAGAAAAGTAGTGTACAGGAGTGTGTTTCTCTCAGTGTGCAGTACCTGGGTGATGACTACTCGGTGATGGAGGCTGCACCATACATGGAAGAAGTTCTTGTTAGCAAGTTACTTTTCACGTCATATGGAAAATCGTCTTTGAAGGTGCTTCAACATAACTTACTTCAACATTTAATGTCTCTCAAAATATTAAGTATATGAACTTATAACCTTAGATTTTTCAGCAGACTTGCTGGCTCAGGAATAGTAAATTAAAGATACAATTATAGATACTATATACAGTTGAACCCCAATTTAACTAAATGCCTCGGGACCCAAAAATGTTTACTCTGAATCAATATTTAGTTAAATCATATTAAATGTATTTTTAAACCAATCCCCCCATTAAAAACTTTAAATCCTCTGGTATGTTTCGTTGGAGTTTAAGGTAAATTAAAAAAAAAGTCTGTTGACAAATATCAATAACATACAGCGTTACCATCAATTAGTAAGCCACATCCGCGAAAGAAAAAGAATTCAGCGAAAAAAATTTTCAGTGGATGCACGTCGAGCGTGCGCCTGGTGTCAGAAGTAATGACCGCCGAGCCGCTTGTCTTTCCGTCTCTCTCCCGCTCCATGAATAAAATGTAGTAAATTATCATGAAACATGTTTAAAAAAATATTTGCAATGAAAACTGAAATAAAAGTTTGTATGACAACAGTAAAATACTTAAATACTTAATTACTGTACTTAATACACACCATTGTAGCTTGTATGCCACAGTGCTTGTTCAACAAACAGTTTACTGCTCGCTTAAAAAACTTTGCACTTGAGCATTTTTTTAATATCAGCAGAACATATTATTTACGTTTACGGTAGTAAACTCTTTGCAAAAGTCTACATAAATAATATTACTGCGTAATTTTATAAATACGCTGGTTTTATCACAGGGTGCTATAGAAAATAAACATGCTGGACACCACTGCATTCTGTCGGTAATAGAATTAATCAATGGAGCAAGCTTTATCTGTGAATTAGTTCCTATGCTGTCAACCGCCGTATTGTGTAAACTAAGTACCTAGATGCTCGTTCACTCGCCAGCCACCAGGGTGAGGATCTAGGGGCACGCTTATTACACAACACAGGTTCGCTCTCTCTGCTGTGTGCGCTCAACGCTCGAAGTCACTTTTGCAGCCAAAGTTTAACGAAATTGTTTCTCGAAGGATGGTTTAAGACTATTTACTGAGATATAAGTATGTACTGCGGCCAGTAAGTATTTTTAATAGACTTGCGTTAACAATTTATATTCCATTTTATTAAAGTTACTTCATTCTTCATAAATTTTTGGTTATTTTTGAAGGTTCCTAAAAATCCTTTCGTTTAATAGCTGTTTTTGTTATTTCAGAGTTTGTTAAATTACGGCTCAACTGTATTGTATTTAGGAATATAATGGGTCAATGGGGAAAAAGATCCTGCGCAGACTCAAGAGTATCAGAGGTTAGTCATGCAGGGATGTAGCTAGGAATTTGGGAGTGTGGATTACTTGTAAAAAAATTGTAACGTACTAAATAAAAAAATTTAATTTGTACGTCAATTTCTGTAGATCCATTATAAATAAACAACCCAATTTTAACAAAAAGTCTCCCCCACATATCTTCCCAAACATGAGCATGGGAAACCTTGCAACTCGTTTCCCGGGAAATATCCTCACCTCCTTGGCGGAAAAATAACTTGCTGACATCTAACCTTGGACCCTCCCCTTCCCCTAGCCTTTATGTGCTCACTTTCACGCATATACTAACGCCGGTAAAGATAATCTCTATTACTGTGTGCACAACAGAATTTTTCGTTTCCTGCAGCTATCTGCACACAACCACTGTGTCATTTTTAACATTTTGGGAGTTTTTAGTAATTTATTCAGTTTTCCTGGTGGAGTGAGAAACTGCTTGTGTTGCAATCTCCTCCAGGATGTAGGATTTCTGGCGCCGACGTTGTGGTCAGATAATTGGCTTCATGGAATTTATCCAGGATGTCGGTGATTGACACATGTTTACCTTTGTCTGCTTCAAAGATGATACAAGAAGGTCTGCTAAGAGTATTGCGTCGTGGCGAAGAGAGAGAGAGAGAATATGTGTGTGCGTGCGCGTGTGTGCAAGCTGAGTGAATGCAAGATAAAAAGAAAGAGGGGGGACGCATTATCAGTACTACACATCAGCCAGGCAAGCGTTTGTAAAGTAAACACGACTGCGCAACGGGTAAGAACAATATAAGTGACTTAGTTTGGACTCGTTGACGGCGCCGTTTTTGCATTAACTCGACTCTCGCCTTAAACACTCAATATCTGGGCATGCCATTGTTAAAAGTGCACAAGTACCGAACATAGTCCAGCACAAAGGCTTGTCTTCTAATTTCACTTGATTTTTTTAAATACGTACATTATTTTTATGTTGCAAAGGATAGTACACCAGCCTCGCGGCCTCCGAAAAATAACTGTTGCATGCGACATTAATTTTAATTTCTTTTGACAATGAGTCTTGTAAACCTTTTTAAGGGGAGTATTTTTCCACGCAATGCTTAGCATCAAGACTACACAATCACGAGCAAGCATCCGTACATGTTGCTTTATTTTTTTTGTGACATGGAATGGTCATATTGATCGTTCGTGGGTGTGATTTTATTCGGAAGACGTCTGTCTATTGATACAAATTTAAACTTCAGTTATTATTTGCCATTTTTCGTGTGGTACAATACGGATGTCGGACTATGCGTATGCGAGCAGGCACTCTGCGCTCTGTGTTCTCTTTTTCCTCTCTCTTTTTTCTCCAGGACATGGGTCGGTCATATTTACAGTTCAGTGGTACCCTTTTAATCGGAAGACCTTGTGATATAAATTCATATTTTAATGATAACTTGTCTTACTTTACCACAAAACACTACGAAAATCGAGACCCCAATGGATATACTGTGCAAAAAAAATGCAATTTTTAAATTTGGTAAAGGAATGGAGGGCAAAATTGGCCTCAATAAATTTTTGGAAGGTAGCAATTTTACGAATGTCATAATAAAACCATCAGTATTCGTAAAATGGAGATTCTAGTGTAGCTCTTTCCCCTTCCACCTTTACTCACGCTCCAGCCAGGCTGCAAAATCTGCTCAGCGCAACAAGGAGATAACATTCCTTGCAATATACGCTGAGGTATTGCAAGTAGAAAAGATTATTTAAGTTGTGTTCATTAGGATGCAGTAATGTAAGTGATTGCCATCGATCAATAATTGTGTGTGGGTAGAGGGGGTGGGTGTAGGGATGTCAGTAAGTGTTTGGGGTGTGGTTGTGGGGGTGTATGTGGGTGAGGAGTGCGATGGGCAATAGTTCTTCTCTAAAGGGATGAGTATTATACAGTTTTTGCACGAGACATTTATTTTTCCAAATTTCCCACTATTTAATTATTTTTGACCAGGAATAGCAACTTTGTACAATATAATCGTTAAGTCATAATTACAGCCAATGGAAGCAAGCGACAATACTGCCATTAAAAGGTGGCGATGTGAACTTCATATTTGGTGATATAAATTATCAGTTGGCAAGCTTTCTGCCTTTGAATAAAATTAGTGTGGATCGGCAATTTCCGAGTGAGGGTTTTACCGACCCATGCCGCCCCACGTGGCTACATCCCTGGTCATGTGACAAAGTCATGAGGAAAAGGAGGGGATTAGCATCACGTCCATTGTTGCCTGTGAGCATCGCTGCACGCTGGTGCTTACGAGTCCATGTTACATTATAAGTAGCCTTTATAATGGCTTCTATATCAGGAATTAAGTTGTGTATCATGTCGGTACTCCATTATAGGGGCAAGGAAGTGATTTTGCATTATTTGGCAACATAATCTCTGGGAACAAAAAATGTTACACATACTGATAATGGCCTATAACTTTGTTGAAGCAACAAATCTTGCAACAAGGGTTTCTGAAGCAACAGTCAAACCTACTGTGAAGAAAACAAAACACAGGAATTAATTGAAATAAATAATTTTACATGTGATAATGTGCGTATAAAAATATGTACTTATATGAATGTTATACTGTGCGGAAAACTATCCCGACTTTCGAAAAAGTTAGACAAGGCTTTGCAAGATGACTGTACAGTATATGTTACGAACTGCAGTAGGGAATATTTACTGAAATTGTTTAAGAAGCTCGGGTTTCGTTGGAAAATGTGCCAATCCAGGAGGAAGATCTTGATTGAAACGCCTGATTTAACAGTTTATAGGGGCCGATATTTGGAGCAGACGTATGTTTAGGAAGGCTCGTATGGTAACGGTTTATATTGATGAAACATACCTAAATCAATGCTTTACACAGTGCAACTTCTTGTTGGCAGATAGGTATGGAAATTGGCATTACTGAATCTATTGGGACAGGTTTGCAGTTAATCAGGGCTGCTTGTAGTATTTCCTGGCACCTATACAAGTATGTCTTTTTTGTTTTCCAAGTTGCAAACAAAATTATATATTTCCAAATACTGGTTTGTATACATTTAAGTGGGTCACTCTTAGCAGATATAAAACTAGTGACATCACAAAATTAGAGACAAAGAAATGATGCGCACAGGCACACGACTAAACCTTGCATTCTGTTCATGTAACACAGTTTCGGATGCGATGACATGCCTTCATCCCTCCAGCCACGGCGAGGCAAGGGAAGATTGTAGATGCGCAGAGCTCTACCTGCTAATGATCGTTTGTCCATTGTTACACTATAGCAGCTGTACAATTAAGGCCGTGCAGGTAGTCTTTTTTTTACGTTGGTGTAAAAAATTCAAAACTTTTTAAGCTGAATTCTTTGAAACAATTCGAGGCTTTCACTGTAGGTATTTTGCACAGTAAAGCACAGTTCATTTTTAAAAATAATATGTTTATTTTGCTTGATTTTGGCTTGTCTATATAGCATTGATGTTACTTTATGCACAAAAATTTGAAAAAAATTGTGATGTTTATTGCTACAAAAAATTTAATTATTTATTATGATATACCGGATTTACTCATATAATTGCAGCCATTGCATAATCACCGCACCATTATTTTGAAAGGCTTGAAGCAGTTTTGTTAATGTGTGTTTTTTGGTTAACAGTTATTTGTGTGGAAGGTAAAACACCCAAAAAGTCACAATATAGATAGGCTATGAGGGAGGGAGCAAAATACTGTGTTGACCATATTCCAGTATTTCTCACGTAGAGTACCTGTTATGTATTAACACAATTGTACGGCTTTTGTATAAAAGGAACCAAGCGACATTTTTATATTGTTGATTTACGTACATTAAGAACATAAGAAACCTTTAAATTTTTCTTACGTAAATAAAACCAAGCGCCATGTGCCCTGTGCTACCTTTTCTGCAAAGGACTGAACCAACCACCACACAATCAACTTAAATTTATAAGCTGCTTTGTCAGTTTAAAGGATATGTTGCTTGGTTCCTTTTATATAAAAGCTGTCCAATTAAGGGAGCTTTCAAAGTAACCAGCTGTTCCAAACAAGCCATTTACGCTCTTAAGAAGAAACAACTGCAACATGGTACCCTTAACTAACCTGCAAAGTTGAAACCGAAAATGAAAGGCAAACTAAATTCACCTAAATAAATAAAAGGCCTGATTTATCATTTCTGCTCCTTATGCAATAATTAATTTTTTTTGTATATTGAAAATGCATTAATATAATAATTTTCTTGAAACAAATTGAAGTGTGTACATTATATAAAAATTTTATAAAAATTAATTACCCCAGTTTCTTTGCAGGGTTTTTATTTTGTGATTAATTTTTTTCTAGACGAAGCTACCTGGTTTCATCTACTTAGTTCATACACGAAAATTCAGTTTAGTATATTATTATCAGCTTTAACTGCAGTATATGTTTTTGTGTAGAAAGAGCAACATAAAAATCATAGTAAACAATTTTTCATTATTCCAAAATGGCAGGTACTGATTCCCCTTAAGTTGACACCACGGCAAACATTTATTCTTTTTTGTTTCATAAAATTCTTCCAACCGTACATGTAATTTAAGCAAAAGTTAATAATGAAAAAAGAAAAAAATAATCAGCCAGATTGCACAGTTTCTACACAACATTTGGCTTCCCATCATCGTTCTCACAATCGTCAACATTGCCCCAACAAAATTCTTGTCTTATGGATGAAATCTCACATTTTTTGGGAGTAGCGATAATGATTATTTCTTAATGCATTGCCAAGCACCATAAATCTAATGAATTCTTATCAGTGGAGTGCAATATGTGAAAGGTTTCTTATTTTAAATTAATATAAAAATGTGAATAGATACATATTTTGAAGCATAATCTTATAAAAATTATAATATATCAATTCAAAAACTAAAATAATATTCTAGTACTCAAAATTACGACATAGTACATCTACAGTACTTTGTAACACTGCTGCGATCTGGTAACAGTGGGCGCCATAAGCCCTGTACTGCAATCTATGGTTGGGACACACTATAGGTACCAGTCTTCATGGCATGCGGACTTAGATCCTCCAAGTGCCTACATGACATGTCGCCATACACGATGAGTCACGCTCACTGGTTGATGATGTGCTATCGATAACGTAGCTGCGTCTGTAGAGTTTTGATGTTTTAAGTGTGAATCAAATTTCTTTATAAACTACTTACACAGGAAATAATAACATACATATATGTAGTGGAGAATATGGTGGAACAGTAACATGTAAACATCTTGTGCGAGATAGTTTTAAATGAGTTTCACTTAGTAATGCACATTAATTGATTAACAATATTATTATTATTATATTACTACTACCACCACCACGACTACTACTACTATTCACCCCAGAAATATTTTTGTTTTGTTATTGAGAAATGGTTACACTATGGACGACTGAACGTGGAAAAATAATGTGTACATTTAAGTTTTATTTAAAAAAAAAAAAAAAAAAAATGTTAAAGGTAAATTTTTTAAAACATCTCATAATGGTTGCGCCCGATTTTTTGGGCAAAAAATCTGGTTAAAAGCATGCGGCAATTATGTGAGTAAATACTGTATTTGTGACAAAATACAGAAGTATTCTTTAATATGAAATTTATGATGCTTAGAACAAAAATATTTTCAAAATTATATTAAAAATTATCAGGTGTGGCCTTAAAATACTGTAACTAAAATATTTTTGTACCTAAATTTAATTACATTAAAATAAACAGTGAAATAGTGGCAAATAGCCACTATGCTACTAGTTACTAAAATGTGTAGACAGAGATGCACAAGTACTTACAGTCAACACACCCACAGGTTTCCATCCCTGCAATAGCTCTGGCTGCAGCAGTACATCAGCCCTCCACATCCTTCCATACCAGGCTGAGGCTGTGTTCCAAATAATTCCCACTTGCGTTCGTACTCGCTCCCACAATTCCTTGTATGTTTTATGCGTACTCTTTGTTTGGGATGCCACCATACTCCTTGCATGCTCCCAGATGTAAATAAACAGTGTCCCCAAGAGTATGCATTGAGCATGCTTTCACACGTGCTCGCTACACATAGTACTCACACTCGCCCATTTGGAACAACACTCTCTGACGTCACTTCTGAGTGTGAGTACATTAGCATGCATTTCTACCTATTTGGAACACAACCTTCCCAACCATACATAACCGATTCAAGGCAGTTACAGCTGAAGGACAAAACTCCTTATCTACCAAGTATAATGCACATGGTGCAGTGCTGAGTACAGTACATTGGTCTCACCACAAATACTCTAAGACAGAGGATGAATGGCCACATGGCCAATACCAAACAAGCAATAGCCAGTTCCATCCTAAACCTTCAAGATAAACTAGTTGCTCACTTTTGATGCCTGTTACAACACCAGAGAGAGGTGAGAGCAGTACCACCTTCAAGACAACTATGCAGAACTGAGGAACTAAGAGCCCATCAGTATATCGCAAAATCTAGACAACCACCAGGCCTCAAGATCCGATAACTTTCAAATTTTCCACCACACCCTACTTCATCTCTTGGCCGCTAGGTGTGCTAGTTACCAACCACTGCTTACCATGCACCATATTGCAGTGTGCTATTACTCGCCACCCGCGGATGCTGGCCTGGCCAGCGAAACGTCACGACTGCACAGCCATGTGGAAAATGTATTTGTCCATCTGTATATTGTATTCTCCCACCTGCAAGTACTGATTCTGTAAGTATTTGTGCATCTCTGTCTACAGGTTTTAGTGTTTATGTATATTTAAATAAAATCAAGTTCTGACGGTTATACTTTATTTCTGTATGGAGAAAAACTTTTACTGGTGAGTGGGACTGATCATTATCTCACACAATGGTAACACAAAGAACTTACATTTGGGAGGACCTGGGTTTGATTACAGGCTGTCACTATCCTGAATTAAATTTTCTATAGTTTTCTGAAATCACTCAAGGTGAGTGATGAGATGGTTCCTTAACAATTTCCATAGCCAATTCCTTTCTAATTTTCTGTCATTGTATCAAGTTGTGTTACAGTCTTCAATGATCTCTCTGTCTGTGGAATATAAAGCACTCTTAAATTACCTAAAACATTGTAGCAAAAGTGTTATTGGCAAAGTAGTTACTGATAGGTTGCTATTTGTATATGTATTGTTTGTTGCAGCTTTTCTGTTATATATTTTTAAAATTTGATTAAAAATATTTTTTACTATGTGTAAAGTGGGCTTTCAAACCCTTGAATAACTTTACCTCCTTGGTGAAGGTCTATTTGTGGAAAGGTGAAAGGAATCAACGAGTGCCAATATTAAGAAGTTATCCCAGTATTCACCTGAAGTGATTTTGGAAAACCCTGAAAAACAAATCAGGATCGCAGGACTGGGAATCAAACTCAGCACCTCCCGAATGCAAGGCAAGTGATTTACGACTGCTCCACCAAGTACAGTATGTAGGCATTGAGAGCTGAAAAAAAAAGGTAATTTGGATTGGACGATGGGCACCCCTAGACACCGTAATATCTTATGTCTCCTATAGGTACTGTGGCAGTTTCTACAGCATAGCAGTCAGTGGGTCCTGGGTCAGCTCAAGGTTTTAGGAGAGGGTGAGAGCCCCACCCCGCACCCTCCTGCTATCCCTGCTGCGACTTGCCGCCCTGCGTCTCGCCCTCTCCTGCACACAATGTTCCACGTGGGCAACCGGCACTTTGACCAGGTAGATACGCTCGTTTGGCAATAGTGGAACTAAAAACCATAGAGTAAATAAGAAACAAATTTCATTCAACGTTAATTTCCAGGTTGCCAGGTTCTGACAGAATCCAAATAGCGAAACATATTAATATCAAGTATACGTTTTTCCAAGCGCCATAATTTTGCTTGTGATCAATATGTCTGTATTTCTGTCATTCTCAGCTGGAAGACGCTAGTGTCGCGTAATTGACACAATTTTTTTTGTACTAAAAATATTTTTGGAGGAGCTGGGATTTTATTAGACAACCATTGGCTTTCTCTATTTGACCCACAAAATAGCCAATTGCCATGTGAGAACTGTTTGACATTGACAATTTTAACTAACCCATATATTGAGTATGTACACAAAAATATGTTGAAAAGTCTTCCTGAAGGGTACTTAAATAAATAGAAGTGTACAACTGTAATTCTAAACAAAATTTTATTTGTATGTATTTCATAGTCAGATACAGTAGAAACCTGTTTACAGATGGGAAAACATTATAAGAATAATGGGAAATAGGTAGCAAGGCTAACAAAGTAATATATCAGACAGAGGGACAAGTGCTTAAAGATGATACTTGTAAACAGGTACACACACACAAAGGGGTGACACATTTTTCTGCGGAAGCGCGACCGTGACTTTTCACCAGTATTAAACTGGCAAAACTTCATGACTGCGCTTCCACGGAAAAGTGTGTGTTGTCTCTTTGTGTGTGTGTACCTGTTTACAAGTATCATCTGTAAGTACTTGTACCTCTGTGTTATAAAACATTATAAGAGGATAAGTTCCTATTATAAAACAGTTTGGGGGACCAAATGAAAGCAACCTTATAACCAGGAAAATGTTATAAGAGGGAACTTTATAACAGGGTTTTGCTGTAATTCAGATATTAAAGTGCTATACGTTTGTAAGAAATCATGCATTTGTAATGGGAAATGGTAGACGTTTACCAAAAGTTACGAGTTTAGGGTGGGTGGAGTTAAATTAAATTTGTTACAATGTTTTCCCTGTTATAAGGTTACTTTCGGTGGGTCCCTTAAACTGTTTTGTAATAGGAAATGTCCTTCTTACAATGTTTTCCCATTTATAAAGTGTACATTTTTCTGTCCGCTGAGAAATTATATGACATGCTTCTACTTTAATATGCATTAAATTATTATCATTGTAGTGTCTCTGATTGTGCCCCTTTCTTGATGTCTGGCCACGCCTCCGTCATGAAGTCAAGTTATTCCAAACTAGTAATTTCGTACCTGGATAGCTCTTTTTTTTTTTGTGAAATTTTTAATTGATGGCAGCATGGCCTACAACCACTTCAGAGCTTCTCGCTTAGAATTATTGAACCAGTAAACTTTTTAAATGACAAAAAGCAAGTAGGTAAGTCTCAGTTCAACTTATTTGGTGCTCACGAAGAAAACAAAAAAATCTGAACACTTACATCCGGATGCAAAGTAGGTTAGGTTTGAGCCGTAGCTGCAGGGTGTTTCGTTACCCTTTAACTTGAGACCCTTTCGACCTCCTGTTCCAATCGTTTAAAAGTTAAATAAATATAAAATTAAAATCTCTCTAGAGTGGAATATACAATTACTGAGCAAGACTATGTCTCTGTATCGTTAATTTTATACAACATAGGTAAACGAGTAATGAAACTCACTAACTCAGTATCCTTTTTTAACAATCATATATTGAGTCAACAAAACACAAACCAATAAAGAACTTATTACAGTTGTTGGCCTCTTTTTCCTAAAGTCCAGTCATAATTCTTTAATTGGCAAAGACACTTTGATTATTACAATCACACAAAAGAGCAATTAATTAAATTGTAAAAAAATTTAGCCCCCAGTTGAGGAGCTTACCTTTAACACAATTTTGAATGACCACTATATTATCTGTTTCACAGCTGAATTGCCCGACGGCCCAGTTAAACTCGCTGCCAGTTAAATGAGTTTACAATGTTTATAACCAGGAAAATGTTATTAATGGGAACTTTAGAACAGGGTTCTGCTGTAATTCAGATATTAAAGTGCTACATATTTGTATGAAATCATGTATTTGTAATGGGAAATTGTAGACATTTACCACCTTCCCTTTTGTCACATGGACGATTTCATTTATAAATCGACTCACCATGGATGAAATCCCTCAACTCGATGACTACATTTCTGAGAAGTCGCCCTGACACTTCCAGAGGTTTGACCTTATGATGAATTGCCCACCGGTGAACAGGCCAAGAAAGCACTGATTCCCGCCTTTAGATCAGCAGAATGAAAGACTGATGAATCCAAACCGGTCGCTTCCCAGCAAGGAGTGAGCTCACTGCTGTAGTCGCCTCATGTAAACAACGATTCAGTAGTGGCAAAACCCTGCGACATGTTCAGCGTAATATGAGGTCCTCACGCTCGATGCCTTTCGTATCACAAGGCACACCCATCACCATCGGGTTGCCGGCACCAAGTACCGCCGCGCTCGACCCTCCTCACTTGCTAGCTGTTACCCCTACCTCCGCCCCCTCCCTTACTTCCTCTCCCCAGCACCAACATTTGAAGGCGGGCAGAGAAATCTTACAGCCGTCTCGACAACCATTCCGTCACTGAAACCACATGGAGTCCGAAAACGAAGGAGAATAAACCCCTGGCCCTACCTCCACAAAAGACAAGGAAATAGTCCTAACCCCGAGGCAGCTCAAATGCCCCCACCCTAACTGACCCCTAGTACTCATAAGCTCAGAGTTACACTTCCTCCCTCATCCCAGCCGGACTCACACCTCTCACAATCACGCAGTCTCATATACAATACAAGGAGATTCTCTTATCATAGTCTAAGTGCACATCACCCTTACATTAGACCAATCCTTTACAAACAATTACGGTACATTTCAAATTTCAATAGACTATGCTATGCACACAAAAGTCGGTGATCATAAGAAATTCCTTAAGCAAAACTTAACATATTTGTTAAACAAAGATAGTGTATAATTTCTCACAATAAACTACTTTAAGGGTAATTACACAATTTTCAATTCTTTTCCTTTTATTTATAAATTCGGGGAACGTATCTTTTTTAAATAGCTGACGTTGGCCTTTAGCCTCAGTCCCCATGTATTGGACCCCAGGTATAGGGAACTCAAGCCTTGGAGAGAGCTTTGAAGACACTTGGTGGGCTAAATCAGACAATTTAAACTGTCTACGTAAAACTTTGTCCACAACAGGGTTGTCTATCCTTCCTGCATTATACCTAGCGGCCACAGTATGCTGAGCTTCCTGCAATCCATCCATTGGTAACCCTAGTCACCACAACTTTCGTATGACATGCAGATAGAGGTGAGTCTAGTGGTGGATAGCCCACACACTTAATAGAAGATGGGTTAAGCACCTTCCCAATAAAACCAATGCCAGGCTCCCCCCCCCCCCCTGGTTGATTCGTAAACAGCATCATTCAAACCTAATGAAATCCGTGTTAGTTGATCATCCCACATGTGTGAGCCGGATGACTAAATATGCCCAGTGCTACTTTTGTACGTTCAACATTATTTCCCTGCGGGAAATATGGGCTACTAAAAGAGTGGTGAATTCCCCATTCAAAACACATGTCTTTAAATTTCTCACCCCGAAAGCAGGCAGTATTATCCATTAATGCCTCCAGAGGCGCACCAAATATTTTGTACACATTACTAACCAAGGTGTTAATCACGGTGTTCGACTTTAAATTTCTTACTGGTAGTAAAAATACAAACTTTTGAAAAATATCAATCAATACTAAAATGGTCACATTTCCTCTTTTAGTACGAACTAAAGTACCAAGCACATCTACATGCACCATAGCCCAGGGACATGTCAGCATTTATGCTGCATACCGCCCTACCTTGGTACTCAATGGTGTCTTAAACATTTGACAATGTTGACAGCTTAATACATAATCCAAGATCTCCTTTTCCTCTCCTTCCCAATAAAAATCACATTTAATTCTCTCTTGGGTTTTATTCCTACCTAAGTGAACTCCTTAGAAGTATCATGATAATAACGTAACAGCATACCTCTCACCGCTTTTGGCACCACTTCTCTTTTCCTCTTTCTTTTCACGGGAAGGTAGGTAATACATTGCATATTGCTTTTCATCCCACACATATTAGTATTATGCAGATATTTGGATTAGTGAAATTTCACTGTATTTATACAGTAATGAAATATATTGTAGCATTTCATTCATTTTGAGGGTTTCGCACTAATTCTGTTGCCATTTCATGTGTATGATAAAAGGTTTTCATCTGTTAAATTTTAGAAATAGTTTCAGTATGTGGTTAATGTGTTTTACTAGAGATTTTCATGTTAGAGTGTGCTATACAACTACTGCGTACAGTATTTAATCTTATGTTGTATACCCTAATACTGTATTATTGGAAGGTATTTGGAACAGAGTTTTTTTTCCCACCTGTAGCTGTTACATAATTCAAGGAAAATATAGTCTGTCTCGTGTATTAATAAAATTTTTTGACAGTTATGAAGACTGTAATGTGTACCAATTTCTACAGAAAAATACGTACTTTTAATTTTGATGTACTGCTCAGTTTGAGAGCCAGCTTAGTGTGTGTGTGTGCAAAAATCACTTGTGACAGTGGAAAACACTGCAAATTTCATTAAACAGCTCTAGAACAAATTGTCAACACATCATTTTAAAATGGAATTCTTATATGAGCCAGACTATAGAAATACAGTATTTATATTTTGTAAAAAGCTGTAATGTTAAGTCTGACATATTGTAACTGCCTCACAAGGTGTGGTGAATGAAAAGGGTTTTTTAAATTTTGTACTGTGATGTGATTTTCTTAACTATAAATATATATGTATTTTGCCTCTGAGTTATAATTTTGTTTGGTCAGTTAGTACACGACTTAGGTTAAAATATGTATCCCACAACATTTGCTCAGTGTAGTTTGAAGTGAGAGAGTGAGGTGAGAGTGTGTTTGCTGATGGTAGCGTGTGAGAGATAAGAAGGCTAACACGTGGTGTGGTGACTTGTGTTGGTAGCTGCTGGCTGGGACATGGGCTCCTGACTGGGTGCAGCTGCTCTGTACACCCCTGGGGCTTACTGTAGACCAGCTGTGGTCCCAGCTGTCACACAGATCTGAGTTCCAGGAGCCCCCTGCTCAACTATCCGAGCATGATGCCACTGTCGTCTCTGCTCTCTCCTCTCTCTTCATGTCTGCTCCTTCTACCCCACAGTGATCACTCTCGCTGCAGGGTTACTGGTGGACTGCATACCTTGTCCAGTTTATGCAGATACTTCCTTAAGGACCTCCTCTGTAATCTCTAGTCATTTTTAGTTGATTAAGGCTACTACTTATGTAAATATACAACCAGTCACTTAAAAAATTTTTGTTTATGCTTGTAGTCTTAAGTCAAAATGTTGTCAAATAAACTGTATTGTTGAAAAATTTTGTATGTATTTTCTTTAACTAAAGTTGTTAAGGCCAGCATCATCAGGACTGCAGGTACAATAGCACTTTATTAATTAATGAAAAGTATTACTAACATCTAGTTTATTTAAAGTAAATGAATAAGGTTTTTATATCAATTTCCGACCAGTTACAACATCTATGATTTTTAAACTTTGCAATAAATGTACCATTTAACTACATTATATGTATCCAACCACTCTCTCCATTTACTGACCACTATTGCGCCACCAGTCACTGACAACCAAATAACAGTAATTTCTTTCATTTGTTAATTGATCGGGTTGACTGTAGTATTAATTCAAAACTTGAAACTTGTTTAAAGATCATTTAATCATATTTATTAATCCTGTACATTTTTTCATGCAACAGAGGGTGATATATCATATTTTAAACAACTAGAGTTTTTCTACATACACATCATGTTGACTCATAGTTGTATTAGTTTGCAGGCTACTTGTTTACATTAAAATGTTTAAAATTTAAGTCAAAACAAACAAAAGATTGTTGCCTCATTGTAACACCCAATGCTGTAGGTACTGTTGTGCTTCTTTCAACTACTGATGTGTCTGAAACATTTACATAAACAAATTTGTTCTCATGTTTATGACTTTTACAAAAGACAAGCCAAACACAAATTTCATTACTCTTGATTCTTGTTACAGTTAGGAATTTTACGAAGGCATAATCATATTCCACTGGATTTCTTGTGAGATATTCGATCAATTAAGGTTCCAATAAGTGTCATCATGGTCGATATCATCTACTTCAGAGACACAAGCAATCTTCATCAACTCTTTATCATATCTTTCCTTTACTTTTTCTCTTCCTCCACCCTTCCCCTTCCTTCCTCAGTTCTCCAACCAAACTCCAGCTCCAATAGCATCTGAAAGCTTAATTTTTTTATGTGACTCCTTTAACTTGGCAATTCCAAACACATTTGTTGTCAAGTAAAGGAAGCTAATAAATAAATGAATAAGCAGGCAAGGAAGTAAGGAAGCAAGCGATGGATGGATGGATGGATGGACGGATGGATGGATGGACGGATGGATGGACTTCTTCATATGTGCACACATCAGTCAGAAAAGTCTGGGCTGATGGCTGTGTTTGTTGTAGGTCTATTGGCTTTAGGTGTGACATAGTCCTTGTTATGGAAGCTTCCTGAAGTTGATAAACCTCTTTGTTTGACTAATTTTTTCTTAGTTGCTAGTAGGTTTCAATCAAACTTCCATCAGATATGAATTGATTCTCTTGTTGCACGTTGAAATCAGTTCATGCTTGATACGAATTATTGAAATGTCAAGTTCTGTAAAAAAACTTCATAAAATATATCTTGAAAGAGGCCAGGATGCTTGCTCCTTGATGGGCCATCAAAGATATGTTAGGTAGAAAATTCAGCAGAATTTCCTTGTGCCAAATTAGCACCATTGATTGTGCGTGAAATTTTAACAGGCTTTTATTGAGGCAGGTCAGGGTGGTTAGTGGTTCATGGAATATCATGATTGGTAGAGCATGTAACTTCAACTTCATTGATGGCATTAGTCAAATCATCAGCTGTACAGGATATTTCTGAAATCAACCATTTTAAGGATTAGGTGACTGTATCAATTTCCATGTAGCAGTTTTCACCAGGAGCCGACCACTAGTCGGGTATTGGATTGAGATGACATTTTGTTGGGAAGTTAAGAACAGCCATACTTATGTATTTGACTGTTAAGTCAGTTCAAATAATACATACATTGAAAAAATAATCGAGATCCAAGGTCCAGCTAGC
Source organism: Medauroidea extradentata (assembly GCA_003012365.1). Classification (NCBI taxonomy): domain Eukaryota; kingdom Metazoa; phylum Arthropoda; class Insecta; order Phasmatodea; family Phasmatidae; genus Medauroidea; species Medauroidea extradentata. Next base: position 4,618 of record PNEQ01007064.1, on the reverse strand, counting down.
TGGTCAAGTACCCTACTGAAAGAAATGTAAACGTAGTAACCAATAACTGACCATGCTGTATTAATTACCTATTTTAGATTATAGTGAATTATAACAATTACTTCAACAAATTTTTCGTAGTTTTTTTTATTTCAGAAAAATTTTTAGCAATATTGATTCACAAATTAAGTGGGATTAAGCTGGTAAGATACTGCTAACCTTACATGGTAAGGTAAGTGGACTTTACGTCTTGTCAACACAGAGGTTATTATAGACGGTGACACACAACTTCATACAAGGACAGGAGCTGGGAGAGGAGTTGGCCTTCTCAGCATTCGCCTGGAGAGATTTTGGGAAACCGTGGAAAACTGTAATCAGGATGACTGGAGCCGGGGATTGAACCCGGGTCCTCCAAAACGTGAGTCCAACAGGTTACCGTGTTGTGCTACCTCGCTCTATATACTACTAACCTTGGACACACTCTGTCTGATGCCACGTAGTCAGTAATTCCAATTGTAAAAAAATTCCCTGTTGTTTCTGAACTCACACTAGACTGTGAAATAAAATTTCCCTACATTTTGAAACCTTTGGTTAACAATGTTTAAAGGGACTTTATAAACAGATTACGTTGCACTTAGTTTTAAATATTACTTGTTCGCAGTAATGAACTGGCACATTCACTACTGTACATATTTACATCCAGTACATTACTTTATTTGTGAAGTACTAAATATTTCTGATTTACCACATACTGTGGACATACAGCACATTATTACATTACAAGATAACATCATACAGCTTAAACCTAATACATACATGTACTTCAAGAAAATAACAGAAAGAAGAACACCACTGAAGGAAAAACCTTAAATATGTATGGCAGACAACTGTATGAGCATGTATGATGCAGCATGGGGCACAATATAACTATAGTCTATCTAGGTACAGAGCGTGCTATACTGAATAGTAGTTCTCCCCACTTGATGCTGCACATTATATATACTTTTGTAATTATTACTGTTAATGTTTCAATTAAGGTTTCTTTTTCCACTTATATGTGTACTTCTCAATTTTTTTTCGTGCTTTCACAAACTCTGGTACTTAGGAGAATACAAATTACATTTCACTGCCAGCTTAGGCATACTGTTTCATGCACACACATGCTTGACCAAATGAACTTTTGTAATCTTAGTCTATTCAAGACAGGCCATTATTTTTTATAAACATTTCAAGTATCCTTGTTTTGTGATTGTGTCTTTGTTCTGTGTGTTATGTATTCTTTGTCTAGCATGGGAAAGCCCTCGCTATGGACCATGCATGTTATGTGCATTTATACTGTATTCACATACACAATAAATACTGCAACCAGATAGCTGTGAAGGCTTTTTTTGATTAGATAAGAGATGGGCTCCTTGAACTGTTAGTTAATTCTTCTATTTGTGCTGTGAGGTGAAAATCACCACAAATCCTGAACATCCACTGATCGTGTGCTTAAACCTACCTCTAGCCAGGTTATTTGCTTAGGTAGTGCCCTAATATCGCCTTACAATTATTTGTTCTATCTTACTTATAACAGACTTTTTAAAGCTCAATAGACTTATGTCAAAATGGCAGAATATACATGTATGTAATTTCTTTTAGAGTAATTCTTTGTTACAAAAATTCATTTGGAAATAATCTATTTCAGCATTTAGCCAAGTTGCAGTTTAGTTTGTTTTGTGGTCATGGTTTGGTGAAAATGTCGCAAGAGAAAATTCAGTCAAACGAATTCAGTGAAGAATTATTTGTGCAGAAGTCTGGAAAACTAGTATTTGCTAAAACCCTTCTTGTATGTTTACAATGGAATCATATTTAGAAGTATTGGAATATACGTGTGAGAAAAATTACATATTTAAACTTGTTGTACTGGCATAAATTGAAACAATGCCAGCATATGATGATCTGGCTTCACAGGAAAATACTTATAAGAAACATTCATTGCACGGAAAAAAAGAAGCAAATCAATACTAATGCCAACTACTGGTAACTCGTGAAATTATTTATAAAACAACTCTCTAGTAAGGTAACTCATTTCCTATGGATAAAACAACATTACCTACTTTACTCTTCAAAGTTTTAAACTTGGACATTTACGACAACAAATATTTGTCAAAATATTTTTCATTATTTGCATCTTATCTAACTAGCATCCTTCATTAAATTTAATATGTAATATGTGTGCAATTGAACAGGTGTTACAGTAAACAGCTACACTGTTGTCGGAGGTGCAGCACATAAAATGTGTGCAACTTAGAACTGTTTCTACAGTAAGAGTAGTGATTCTGTACTTACACACTAGCATACAAAATAATGCAATCTAATGCATAAAATATTTAATTTATAACTACTGTAGTTTTAAAGGAAAAAGAAAGGAAATAATATAAACAATAATTGCTTTTATTACTCTTACAGGGCGGGAAAACCGGGAATAGTCAGGGAATTTTAGTGGCCTGAAAAAGTCAGGGAATAGTCAGGAAAAATTCCCCGCCTCATCTCCTTTTTCGGAAATCGAAAAGCAATAGTTAAAATCAGTTAAATTGAGGCCTACGTGAATGGAGTAGCGCGGACTGGCAAGCGTGAAGACGCGTCTGGTGCCTTTCATCGGACATCTCGATACCATAATCCCGGGGATGAAAGCCATAAGTAGCTGGGCCCGCTTTGTCACATACGCTACTTTTATCCGTAATCTATTCAGTTGTTTACGGCTCGACGCTTCCTGCTGATGCGGAAGGCTGATAACGTGTCCATCTCTCGGCTCTCTTAGGCCCCCCTCCCCCAGATGCTTCCTTCTGATGTGGAAGGCTGATAACATGTCGGCGGTTTTTTTTTTTTTTTTAAGTTCGCTATACTCCGTTAGTGTGAAAATCTGCTACCGGCTTGTAAAATGATACAGCTATCTTTTGTAACATGAGAAAGCAAACTTGCAGCTGCCATGCAATTTTTCCAAGGAATTTTTTTTGTGTAATCTTGTATAGTAAAGTAAACCCTCGTTTTACCGGACTATGTGGGGGGAGATGTGATCCGGTAAATCGCGAAGTACCAAAACCGGCACACGAAAATAGACATGTCGATATCTTTATAGCAGTGTGATACCGCACCGTGTTTGTAGTGGTCAAATCGCTGGAAGTGTACGAGGGGGAAGGTTTGTGCTGACTGGCGGGAGTAGAACGATAAGCACGTGCCTTTGTCCGCTCATTGAGATAACTAAGGGTGTTGGGCGGGGGAAGAGTAGAAGGAGAGGGACAGGAAGTGGCTTACTATCAGTTTGGATTCATGTTATGTTACGTGGTAACATGTGACACGTGAACTTGAGCTACTGCTTTGTATTTCAAAGTAAAGTGTTTATTTACTAAATATATTACAAAAAAAAATTCCATCTAAACTACCACTGTTTGCATCGCGATGCAGTATCGACTACCAGTTGTGAGATAATAATCTAGCCGCCGTCCATGAGAATTTTTGAAGGGCAAGAGACGGACATGCTGAGCGTGAGAAAGGAATGTGTTTGCGCTAGTTTGTCCGCAGCATATTTAATCTCTATACCTCGCACATTTACACCACACGAGCGCTGTTGGACATACACTGCCTCGTCGTGTGAAGATGCGGTAGCAAGTCACGTGTTTCCTGGGCCAACAGTGCCATCATATTTTAACACATAACTCTTTAACTAGTTTTTTGCTTTACGAATGTCCGCCATAGTTTGTTTCGTGACACCATAATCATCACACAACTTTGCTACTGAAACACCGGCCTCGTAACTATTATATTAGTTCAAAATTTTTGCTTGATGTCAAAGTTACTCGATTTCTTTTCTGTCCTGTTGCAGGCGCCATTTCATTTGAAAAAAACGCATAATCTTTATCGCGCACGTACATCAACTGCGTAAAACATTCAAGTAGACACGACAGTCGTTCTTGTCCGGACATGTCAAAACACAGATGAGCGACTAGCTCTGCTTACCGTGTTACGCAGCTATCTGTGCGCACGCCGGATGTCACTTACCAAAGGACAATAACCAGGTAGGTCTGGTGCTGCATGTGATAAGTAGACCTGACGGTGGAGTAATTTTGTATCACCAGATTTTGTCCGATTTTGTCCGTTAAATACGAAGTCCGCTGAATGGAGGTTCGATAAAACGAGGGTTTACTGTACTTGGCTTTTTGATTGTAGGTAGTATGTAATCATTAAATATGTTTATTATGGGATGAGAATTTTCTCCACACATAATTTAATTGTGTACTACATGAAATTGTAAATTTAGTTTCCCAATGTAACAATTGTATTACTCAGAATTTTTGACATCAATTTAAATGAATTACTTTAGTTGCAACTGTCTGTTGTAATTTTGATTTAATTATTTTATTTCGACATGCAGGATTAGAGTACCTACGTAAAGTATACTGTTTATATTGTGTAAACTATGTAATGAATCTGTTTCTCCTGAGGTAAGAAGTTTTTACACAAATATTTTATTAATGTAGTAGGCCTTTTAATTTGTCGATTGTGAGAAGCCGTAAGTTAGGTATTACTGAAAATTTTTTACAGTCAAAATGTACTTAAGAGTTGTAACTTTCAGTTCTAATTTTTTATTTTATTATAG
>PNEQ01007059.1:0-33388 GCA_003012365.1 Medauroidea extradentata | reverse complement strand
AGTCTGAATTCGTTATTTCCGGTAATTACCCAAGCACCTGGAGCTGTATAATGGTTGGTTCTGGTACACGTTGAACTCCTTTAATCAATTTTTTTTGGTTGTTCTCTTCACTTCACGAACCCACGGCATGGAGATGAGAACTTGTACCTACCACTGAGTTTAAGCTGAATCGCCGGGTGTCTGCATCGTACCCACTACAATAGTAAAGTCTGTTTCGTGTAACTTGTCCGTATTTTGACATTTCTTTTCTGAGAAATGTGTCCGACAGTTCCATTGTTTGGAGCTTTAAACCTACCCGGCTTCCTGGAAAAGCACGGATTCCGCAAACCTGTGTACAGACACGTTTCTCAGAAGTGAACTGTCAAAATACGGAACACTTACATGACACAGACTATAATATAGACATTATTAACTCGTAAAAAAACTGATTTAACTCGCACACAACCAGTGATGACTGTGGCTGCAATTTTATACACACGTACACATGCTTGCAACCACACGCACTAGCACTTGCATGCATGCATGTGTGCCCCCACACACATGCAAAACCTTTACTTCGAGCATAGTGCAATTGGTTAGTTTTGAATGGTTTTAGATTTTCCAGTTACCATACTGGTGCCCCAACCTTGAGGTTAATCTTATGAGATGATATTACATTTGGGATGAAGGCTTAGTGGCAAGACACAATTGTGTTCCAAGGGAAGCAGTACTGACCAATGGCACTGAATATCTGTTGAACCATTATAGTGAGAGGTGCAGGTATACCAACCAGCCAATAACGTGCAAGAGGTGATGAACATATTCTCCATTACCAAGGCTTTAGTCACAGTAATAAAAAATTATTGGTTGTGTCTTGTATGAATGTTACTACCCATGCTCCAAGTATATAGTAGCTTCCCTTTTAACGTGACCACTGTAGCATGGCCCAGGCCCATGACCCCAGATTACTTTTTACATGTTTCAATTTTAGTTGTCACTTATAATGTAGGCCTCATGGTCATTCTAACAATGGTGTCTGAGAGTTTTGTTAAGAATAGTTTTGTTTAGAACTGTTTGTAATTTCATTTGTTAAATGTCAGCACGTCAGTGGAAATTTATTCATATTTAAAATAATAAATTTCAGTAACTTAGAACAAATTCTTATTAAAATAAGTTACATTTAATTTGGTAATTAGATATTACTTATTTAACAGTAAGAATAACAGTTTGCTTAATTATGTTAATATTTATTTTAAATTTAAATGATTCTGTTTACATCTAGTAAATTTTCTATATGTACTTTTTTGCTTAAATTGTTAGCATTTGAATTTAATGAAACTATATTTGTTCATTGTTAAAGTTTGGAGTGTGAAAAAGACAGAGATATCAATCTAAATTTAGAGTTTCCAGGAAAAGCTGCTATATTTCAGTGCAAAACCTGCCTATAATAAAGATTAAGAATTTGCCGCCATATTTGGTTGCAACCAATAAAGTCACAGACTGTTGCTGATTGGCCACGTCAATTTTAAATTTAATGTTTCTTTCACCTAGTAACTAGGTTAATACTGAATATATTTGTATATAATTGATTGGAAACTAAAATGTTAATGTTTATAATTATGTGAAAATATCACGAGTTAAAAAAGTTCTTAAATTATGTAAAACGTAATATTTTTAATTGTTTCTTGTAATGGCAGCAGGGCGGCACCACTGATGGGCAACGCCTGTCGTTTGCGCGCGAACTCGGAGGGAGCAGTTGGCGAGATGTAGGCCGAGGTGGTTGTGTGTTGGCGGCCGCTGAGTTTTCTCGTGTTCAAGATGGTTTGAGAGATGGTTGTGCGGGAGTTGAGTGACGATGGAGACAGAACCGATAGGGTTCTGCGGCATTAGTAGGCCAAGACTTTCATTTTGTTCAATTTATTTAAAGTAATTTGTGAAGTTGGGGTTATTTCTTTTTAAGAGAAACTGATAAATTCTTGGTGATATTCCACAGTACTTAAATAACTTGAAACTCCATGTTGTCATGACTGTTTTTTTATTAAAACTTTAGATTTTGACTTCTCTACATACTGAAACAGACAGTTTGGATAGCAATGATGTTAACCTTAAATTACCCTCAAAAATCTGATGCTCCCGGGAAAGAACAGCTCTAACCAAATGAACTTTGTAGAAAAATTCAGGCAAAAGTCCAAATAGTTTCAAACACGCCACAACATTTTCTTCAGACTCACACCATCCTGGTGAAAAACACTTGCCCTCGGCTTGGCGACAAAGAAAAGAGACAAAAGTAATTAATAACTCCGGAAAGTTCCCATGGTTGCTTCGCCACCTCTCTCCCACACAGCCCACGCACCGTTCCACACAACCATCTTCCTCCACGACCAAGCACAAAAGTAGTAATGGCCGACCCCTGCAACACTTGCTCTCTCCCTGCAGCGCCTCTGGCAGCCACCTAGCGCACTAAGAGAAAAAAATACATTACTAAACTAAAACTAAGTTAAGTATAATGAAAAATTACTATGTTTATACTTTTATACTTTGAAAAACAAAATAAATTTGACTAATTTTAAGCTGCATGTCCTTTGATTGGCCCACACCGGTCCGCGTAAACATATCACTGTCTCACTCGCACACAACCTTCGGATGCACACGAGCACTCCAGTGAAAAGTAATTGCAGTATAAAAATGGTTAAACATCTAAATTTAGCTATTCCAGGAACTGGGCGAGCACACCTGTGCCGTTACACAAAATTTGCCAACAGTACACCCAGCCTGAAGTTAAAGTAGAATTATTTTTATTGAAAACTGCTCTAAGTGATGATGTTAAACTAAAAATTCAAAAACACAAGGTAACAAAAACCTAAACAAAATAGATTAAATATCAAATTCAATAATTTTAAAACTGATACTGTAAAAGGAAAGACCAGACATTACCCTTCTGAACTTCTTACCTGAAGATTATAAACCAAATACTAGATCATAACCATTTCAATAAATTACACCAAGTAAAATAAACACAATAATAATAATAATAAAACTAAAGGAAATAATAAAGGCCTGAGTGGTGGGTGGACCACCTCACACACAGAATAAACGTAAGTACAAATAAAGGCTGGGTTATTACAATCTTAAATGCTAACATATTACCCTGGTAGATAATAAATGGCAACAAGGTGATAAGTGAAGTGCAGACGAATGCTACCAATTTGAGGTAAATTTTAAGGGTGAGTGTTAATGGGATTTCTAGTTGGACACAACTGCAATGCGTCAACGTTGCTGTCGACTAGATGTAACACCCTCTTACCTTACCCGTCAAAAAAAAAAAATTGTTAGCATTGCTGTGATATATATATTTTTGCTGCTATTGGTTAAAATACAGTGTTCACACCTCAATTGTGCATGCTTCTGCTAAAGTAAAAAGATAACCTTCTTTCCACAATTTAATCTTTTTGGTTATTGTGGAAGAAGGTGTACTCATATAGTAACATTCAAAACACGTGTGTCGTTCTGTTGCAATGGCCATAACATAGAGAAATATAATTTTGCACATACGAGAGAATGGGTAAATACTCAATGTGTTTTGTATAAAAAAAATTTTCTAATATTGAATATGTAATCAAGAAAGTGTTTGCAGGTACATTACAACAATGGTGCTATTATACCAGCATGCAAAATTCAACTACTGTTCAGTCATTTTACTACCCACCTTAGGTTTTACAACCCTAGTATTTAAAAAAAAGTAATACAGCATGTATTTTCAAACACACACAAATTTGCTTACCCTTAAAGGTCAGCAATAGTGGACACTATAGGCCAATAGGTAAGGTATTTAAAAATGGCCAACGTGGAAATAATTAATGATAAAGCTTTTATTGCTTTAATCACTTCTATTTAGTCCCAAAATGACTGTCCTAGGTTTTCCTTCTCCGCTGAGGTGAGCTAAAATTATTATATTGAAAATTTTTTTAAATTTGGCATTTTTTCCATTTTTTAGAAATAGCACACAAACAACACAATTAATCAAAAAGTTTTTAAAATAAAAGTCGTAGAGCTTAAAATTATGCGTAAAATGAGTACCAATATGTTATACAAAAGGGGTGTGTGAAAACATAGGTTATATACACAGGAATACATATGAAAGTGACAATGTTTTCAATTTTTCAGAAATAGCACGCAAACAACGCCTTAAATCAAAAAGTTCTTCAAATAAAAGTTGTAGATCTTGAAATTCTGCTTAAAATGAGTATCAATATGTTATACTTCTAAAAACAGGGTATATAAAGATAAAGGTTATAAAAGTTGAGTATATGCAAGTGTTGGATAATTTACTCTATACAGACAAATTAAATAAAGCAATAGGTATTGGAAAATTTGTTAATCTGCATTGAATTACCAGAAGGATGATAAATGTACTATAATGCCCAACAAATACCTATACACGTATGATAAAAACAAATGACTTACATCAATTGCACCGTTGTCGCTTCTGTGGTAACATTGGTTCATCTTCTTCCGCATCTAAGTCATCTTCATTGTTGCAATCTCCCGTAGCTTCCTGGACTTGATCTTCAGAGGGAGTGTTTGTGCAGGAATGCCCTCTGCAGTTCACACAAATGGTAGATCATTTAATCCCTGCTTTTCTGCAACTGCAAGAGGTATTACAGCCTTTAGTGCATTAGCAGATGATCGTCATTAAAAGTGACTGTGAAGCAGGCTATTTTAGTGTTGGTACTGGAGCTAGGTCAATTGTGATGGTTTGCCAACCCCAGCTCGATGGATTAAGCTTGTAACCCAGCCACGTCTGAACCTGCAAATATGTCCTTAAGCAATGTTGATGTGCAACTTCCGGCGTCGGTGGTAATGAAGCCAAATTTAAATTGGTTTTCAAAAGTAATTTTGCAAACAGCTGAAATCTCAAGACATTTAAGGTATCACCACTTTTGCCCCCATACAGCGGTAATAAGAATTTCTGCCCTGCATCTAGTAAACTATCTGGATGGGTAGCTTTTCTCTGAAAAGTTGACCCACTTCCAGAAGTCCGGGATTTTGAACCAGTAACTTGACAAACTTGTACCTCTGGTGCAGTACATCTCTTGCCACGCCTTAGCCGTTTAGCTGACCCAATTGCCCCTAAGAAGGACATTAACAGATGAAATCTCCCCAATCGTACAACTACTGTACCTATGTAGTTCATGGTCATCTGGACTAGAGGAAATTATTTGTCGAGCTTTGAAACACAACGGCTGGTCAAATGTAACGAAACAGATCCTTGTTTCATAGATTTACATTTCCTCGCTGCTATGAGAAGTACAGTGTAAATTGTGCTATAATTGCTTGCAGGTGCATTAATGAAAGGAAGATAAAGCGTTTGTGATTTTGAGAATGGGCTGGATGCTGTCTTCTCTTCCATGAAGCCATTCCAACCTGGAATAATAGCTCCTTTCCATTTCCCAAAAATCCACATGAAATCACTTGGCAAAAGTTTAATACTAGAACACTGTTCTCTGAGGTCCTCAATAATTATGTCTGCAAAAGAGGACTTAAATTTTTCGAATGTAACCAATGGAATAATACCGACCTTTCCAACAGTGACAGCGTTTGGAACAACCCCTACTCTTGAAATGGCACCTCCTGAAGCAGTAGAAGTTGCTGGGGTAATGCACTGAATCCTGCCCATGGCGTGAAATGTGTTTGAACGATATGTTGTTTCTACATTAACGTCTGCATTGTCATACACAAACTGAGAAAATGTGTGTGGATGTACAGTGCTCTGTGGGTGATTCAGACATGATACCTCAAACATCCTTACTTCATCATAGGAACAGCTAAAACCTAGTGCATGTGCTATCTGTGTTAGCTCCCTCGATCCATACTTCCTTGAAATTAATGCACGGAAGCCAACTTGAACTTGTTGCAGATATTATTGAATGCGCAATGGAGGCAACTTATGTTTCCAGTTTTTGTTCATTGCCACATTTGCCTTTCACTATTATTGCATCCAACAAACACTTGAGGGATTGGGGAATATCATCACACAGTTCTCCAAGAAATTTAGAGGATCTTATCTAGGGTATAAACTTTAGATCTGATGTCCTCTCGTATAATATCCCCTGCAGCTCTAATTATACGAAGGGGCTCTTCCTCCTCATCTTACTTTTGAGATTCATACCATTGTTTAGTCAAAATGTTGTAACCTGTATTTTTGAAACATATTGCAGGTTGTCTGTTTTTACCAGTTGAAATTATGACATCATTCCCGTATCTGTCCAATAACCTTTCCCCCCCCCTCCCCCCTCCCCGAAGGAATATCTCCCTGAAAGTTACTTAGTATTTCTCTCATAGAAAACTGACATTCTTCTTGATTGCTCTCTATGTGATTGCAAATATGTTCAAAAGCAGCAGTAACATTTTCATTTTGGGGCCTCCCTGCAGTTTCCTTTGTACGCACAGACACCAAAAACTTTTTCATGCGTGATTTATGGTATCTCCTATCACTGGCTACCAGGTCGCTCACGTACTGAATCCGAGAACTTACTTCTTCTCCCCACTTATTACCTCTGCCTTGAGCTACTTCTAAAAAGTGGTTTTTAAAGTTCATAGTAGTTACAAGACTTACGACATCTCGTATTCAACTTGGTTTTTTTTTTGTTTGTTGGCAGACAAAATTGTCAGATGCATCTCCAGCACAAAATAAGCATTTTTCTTTGAAAACAAAAATTGGCACACTTGATCGTTTCTCTTGTGATTGAGTCTCCCTTGCTTTCACAGCTGCGGCTACACACTTCTCTCTAGTATATGACTTTCGGCAACCAACGTGCAATTTAACAGTGTCACATCCATGAAACAACATATACTTTCTATCTCCTCTTTTCTTGCTACATTCGATCAATGTTTTTATTCCCCTATCTTTCACAACTACACTCTCACCTTCCATAAACGTTTTTTCACACAAAATACACAAATCCGTCATTATGTGCGCACAAGAACTAATTTTAAAGTGATAATGGTTTTAATTGCTTATAATTTATCAATGTGAAGAGAAATCCTCAATGATGAAACTAACCGCATCCCACTGTGTGATTATCTGAATACTGGTAACATGCCTGAGAAGTTGAAGGGTTTTTCAAGGTTAGATGATATATTGCATAACCTCGTGCAGAGCTGCGTACCACCGATGTAATCCTACCCAGGTCGGAGTAACCTGCACAAACTGACACCTCCATATTACTTCATTTTGCCACTAATATATATATCTATATATTAGGTTCAGCAAGATAGCAGGAGTGGTACTCATGCCATATTTGTTGAACAATGCGTGTAGTATACACCAATTAATTTATTACATTTGTCATTTTTTGGAGAAAATAACCAACATTTGCACTTATCAAACTTTGATAACCTATGTATTCATATGCCTCATTTGTATAAGTATGACATGTTGGTACTCATTTTACACAGAATTTCAAGATCTACAACTTTTATTTAAAGAACTTTGTCGTTGTTTGTGTGCTATTTCCGAAAAATTGAAAAAATTGACACTTTTATGTGTGTTCCTATGTACATAACCTATGTTTTTATACATCCCATTTATATAAGTACGATATATTGGTACTCACTTTACACATAATTTTAAGCTCTACAACTTTTATCTTAAAAACATTTTGATTGATTGTAAATATGAGTGTAAAAAAATTAATTTCATACTATTTTTGTAACTTTTTGTGTAGTTCTATAGTAAATTGTAGTTCAAAACTTCTTTAGAGTTTATACGGCTTACACAGTGTTTATAAGAAAGATAATCTGTATTTTATTTAGAATAGTATTTTACATTCACTTAGATTAATCAATATCGTTTGAAAATATAACAGCACAGTTTGCAGTTGTCAGACAAATAGCAACCACCTTGATTTTTCACAGTTTATATTACACAATCACTGTCTGTGTTTTCTAATAACAATGTTTGTCAAAATGTTGAGAAAGAGATTTTCGCACTTTCACTACAGTACTCAGCACAAAATTCAACAAATAACACTGTCAAATATAAATAACATCAGCAACATGTCCCTATAGTACTGTAACATGATATTTTGTTAATTACTTATTTTTTAACAAAAAAACATATTGCAAACTAAAAAAAAAATACCAACATATTGAATAAGTTTACTTTCCTCAACATTGATGTAAATTAACCCTAAAACTTGAAATTGTTTACGTACATCTGTAATATTAAATACCAATAAATAATGTATTCTCATGCACTCTTAAGGACCTACAACAATAAAGAACAGTTGGGTAGTAAAATATACAAATATTACATTTGCTTTCAATCAGCCCTGTAGTTCTTGTCATGTATGTACAATACAAATTATGTGGTAATGTTGTCAAGTCTTCAAATAGGGCGATCAATATTATTAAATACAACATGAACCAACAACTTTAAATTATTAACATTACTTTAATTAGAAGTAAATGTGCAGTGTCAGATAATTTTTTAGAAAATTATCCTCAGATATTTTATATGATCAATAAAATTTTGAAGGACAACAGTTCTCAAAAACTAAATATGGTATAAACAAAACACATGAAACTAATGTTTCTGTTTTAGGTACTACGTGCAGGCCAAGTTTAATGGAATTCTGGAAAATTATTATTCCATTATCTCATGCTATCAAATAAAATATAGTTAAATTGTTGCCAATATTAAGGCAGCATAAACTAAATACAAAAATGTCAAGTTAACTAAGTACTATATGAGTAGGCCTATTGAGTTTGATGAAACTCTGAAAAATTATTTCTTTAAATATTTTGTGTGATCATAATATGTTTTCAAGGTCAACATTTATAAAATATGAAAACGGCATGAACAAAAACTTGAAAACGAAGGACTGTGTGTATTGAGTATGAAGAACTTCTCAAAATGATTCCTTAGATATCTCATGGATCAAAATACGCCAAACTGCATCCATTCTACATGTGTATCAGTTTTAATAAAATTCTGAAATATGGTTCGTCTGATATTTTGTGTATTCCGAAAATTTTAAAATACTACCCATCATTATGAGAATATGAACACAATGTAAACAAAATACATAAAATTTGAAGTAGCTTACTGATAAATATAATTTTTTTTACTATTTTTTCATCTTAATTTTACGTGGCAGAAAAATACCTGCACCTTTTTGTACATTTAACCATATAATTGCTAGTAAAAATAATTAACATACCTGATAGCTTAATCAATATATGTGTGCCAAATTGGATCAAATTTGGAAAAATATTATTTCAAATATGTCATACTATGCTTAAATCATAAACATGACTGCCATCTTGAAAATATTAACATAGAAACGAGAAATATACAAATGTCAAGTCAATATAGTATGTAGAATGTGTGTATTAAATTTTATGAAATTCTGAAATAATCCACTTTATTTGTGTTCGACATAATTTATAATGTAAAAAATAAGAAAATGCCCATCATTATGAAAATATGAATACAGACTCAACAAAATACACACCAGTCAAGTCAGCTTAGTATTTAGTAATAGGCCTATGTATACTAAGTTTATGAAATCGGAAAAATATTTCCTCAGATGTGTCATATGATACTAAACATATATAGACTATTGTTAAAAATATAAATATGGCCACAGTTTTGAAAATATAGTATGATTGAATTACTCAAAAGTCAAAATAGCTTAGTATGTAAAATTTTTAAACCAAGTGTGATGAAATTCAGAAATTTATTTCCTTAAATACCTCATATTAAAAGAAAACAAAAATTACTGCCATTTTCAAACTAAATACATATGAGTTAAGTCACCTTACTAGGTACTTTATGTGTACCATTTTAATGCAATTTTAAAATACGGTTTCTTGGATATCAAGTGTGATCGAAAAATTATAGAATGACAACCATTTTGCAAATATGAACACGGCACTGATGATATACTGGAGATTGCCACAGTACCGGACAGTACCCAGTACCGGACAGTAGCTAGTTCTTAGTTCGCCAACTAGATAGCAGGAGCGTACACTTACCAGTCTATAGACTCACTTAATTCCAGTATGTGTTCAAGTTTTGGTGGCGGTTGTTAGATGAATTCGTGAGCTGTTGCGTGAATAGTGTTCTAACAGTTTTGTTCAACCAACCTGTATTAATTTTACGGCATCTTCGCTACCAGTTAAGGTGAGTTAAGAACAACTGTTATGTACTGGCTAGGTTTGCAGTATGGTAAGGCTCATAGCCATGCTGTATTATTGATGTTGTGTGTCATGATTGTTTACAACAGTCAATTTCTGTATATCGTGTCTTGTGCCCAGTACCGGACACGGAGGCAGTTCCCAGTACCAGACAAGAAAATATAGTTTATTTATTTCACAGGGTTGATGATAATACTTTCGGAATTTTTTTCAGAGGCGTGATTAGAAGAATGGAGACAAGGAAAAATGGAAAGTGAGAGGAAGAATAAATGTAAATGGCTGTTGATAGTGTGTTAGGCCAATTATCCATGCGAGAGGCTGAAGGACAGTTTATAATGCCCAAAAGCATGTTTGTGGATCGACTTAAAATCTTGAAAAAAGTGAGGAGGGGGGATTATGTTAGTACTGTATGTTACCTACTGTGAGTATATTTATTAAATAATTTACAGAACATATCAAGAGTATGCTAGTGAATCATTCGAAGGACTAGACAATCGCCTGTACATAACTTAATCTGAATTTTCGTCACTTGTTTACCAGCTGGCTGAACACATGAAAGTTCCGTACCAGTTAAACAAAAACAAGAGAAAAGCCGGAATTAAATTCTACAGGGAGTTAGTTAAACGGAATCCGCAATCTTCTTTCCGTACCGCCGAATCCACTAATTTTCAGTTTGCTACAGACTTCAAAGAAACCCAAGTTCAGCTATAGTTCTCTAAATAGCGACGAAAATTCTTTGAATGTTTTGTCTGTAGAAGGCAGAAAGCAAGTCAGAAGGCTCACTTATGAGGAACGGGGAATGAACACCACAATAATGCTGTGCATTAATGCAGCAAGAAATCAGTTTGTTCCACCATTTTTCGTGTTTCCGAAGAAACTAATGGATCAAAACCTGAAAAAAGGATACTATAGATGGATTTTTTTCGCAGGAAAGTGGACAGATTTCGGCAGCAGGATTTTAAGAGTGGTTTTAAAAGTTCGTTGACTGTGTTAAACCCACAAAGGAAAGTCCAGTCAGTGCTATTTTGATTCTCGACGGTCACAGTTCACACAAGGACTTGCAAGTTACTTGGTTTGCAGACAAACAATGCTCAGATGTTAAGCTTGCCTCTCCACACCACCCACAAGCTTCATTCAGCCTTTAGATTGTGCCATCATGAGACCATTTAAGACTGTTTTCAATGCGGATTGTAGGAACTGGATGTAAAATATGGACAGCTGGGGTTAGAAATTTACGAAAAGGACATCCATAGATTGATTAAATTGCATTTTCCTCAATTCGCAAGATGGATTTGGCCAAGTCAGCTTATGAGTGTACTGGAATACACCCATTTAACAGGCACATATTCACAGGTATTGATTTCATTCCAAGTAGGATGAACCAGCACATCTGGGGAAAGAGATCGAACAAAGAGGTTAAGAATTGTGAAACTCCATCAACCTTGTGAGACTTATGTGATGTTATTGATAAAATATCACTCGTACCAAAAGATATCGAGAAATAAAAAACAGCAAATGGAAAAGAAGAGCAGAATCTAGCAAAATGTTGACATCAACACCTTACAATAGAGGAAGCAGAACGAAGGAAAACCATGAAAGAGGTGAAAAAGAAACAAAACAATAAAGGAATAGTAAGATAAAGGTAAGCAGGAGGAAGGCAAAGACTGCTCCCAAAACCCCCTACATTCAAGAAACATGACAAAATCTTAAATTTTGGGAAAATGGAAAAAGAAGAGACAGGCCGGAAACACTGAGAAGATCAATAAGATGAAACCAATCGTACTGAGTGCGTAATATGTAGCTAAACTTTCCAGAAAAACTGGATGCAGTGTTTAGATTGCAGTGCCTGGGCACATGAAGGATGTACAAACAGTGACAGTGTTGTGTATTTTAGATGTGAGTGTAATAAACAAATTTTTTAATGTTTATTTTTCTTCAGATACTTATACAAGAGTGTAGGTTGGTTTTTTTCCATGTTTTCATGATTATAAGTGTTAATCATAATTGTTATATTCATATTAGAAAATGTTGCCTGTTACTGGGAACTCCTTTTTGAAAACATTTGTAACATATTTTTAAAATATTTCTGAAAATATCTTAGATTAAAATAGTGTGTAATTTATTCATGTGGTCATTTTGTACATAAGTTAAACTACATGACCAGTACATAGTTTTCATATCTGATTGTAATAGATAATGAAAATTACAGAAAAACTGTAAAGCATCCGGTACTGGGGCAATCTCCCCTACACAAACGTCAAGTCAGGTTGCATAGTACTGTATTTGTACCTAGTTTGATGAAATTTTGTCAACGGATTCAAAAATTTGGACACACACACACACACACACATTCACACAAATAGGATGGCGGTTCTATGAGCCTACTTTTTCCTTTAGAAAGTAGGCTCAAACTCACTTTTGAAATATTTATACGTGAGCTTTGCTATTTGTTTATTCTTTATATACAAGAGCTGTGATATGAGGTATCCTTCACATATCGGAACTCGCATGGCATGGTCACAACCTTGCCGCATCAAATGGCAATGTTGCACGTGTCAGTGCACTAACTCTGCTTACCCGTATTCCCTACCATAAGCACCAATACTTTCGTGCTCTCGTAAACGCTTCAACAATTTCAAGTATGGTGTTCTTGTTTTGAAATATATGCCAGGGCCACTATGAACTTTTTTCTTGTCAGTGTATGCCGTATATTTATCAATTGTCTTAATTTTGACGTAGCTGCCTGGAATCTATGACAGTGTACATTTTATTACTAATAAAAATGTCTATTTAAAATTTTAAATTCGTGATTTGAATAGTTTATGCTGCTAGATCAGTTTAATATCTAAAAAAAAAGTGTTTGGTTAACTGTACTACTATGACAAAAAATTACTGAGAAATGTTTGTTCGATTTTAACATGTAATTCCCTATACTCTCATACACATGAAGCCTAGCCTTAAGCAAAAAACAAATGTGGTATCATATTTCTTTAAGCAAGACAGCTAAGCTACCTTGCAACATTGGTTGCATGCCTGGTAAATAACCATTACAGACCTTTTTTTACCCTTGAAAACTGTTCATTTAAGGTGTTTTATCAAGGTAATGTTTTGTGCATTAGCATTAACGTATCGTTATGAATGTGTTTAAAAGCCTGAAAAAAAAATCATGGTTTCATGTTATACATTGGTTTGATAACATTTCACCTTTTACTTTTTTTTCTCTCTTCTTTCTCTCCAATGTTAAGGCTTTTGGTCACGATAAGGGCAATCCAGCAAACTAGGTTAACATTTGTATATTTTCTTGGATGGTCGTTAGACACTTCTTCCACTGCGAGTCCAAGGGCAAGCAACGTGTGACACGATACGTGCAAAGATTGTTTTGCCGATAACCGGCTCCTCTCTCAAATTGCTGCTTCATGGAGGTGTAGTGCACACAGTCTGGCCAACAAATGAAGAATTCCATTACGTGTCTAGCCGTGTCCGAAACGAAGCTTTTACGTATTTGGGATTTGGGAATTTAGAGTGGATAGATTCGAACGTTATGAAACAGTGCTGCGTGCGGCAAATTTGGAAGCTGTATGGTATTTTTATATCTATATATTTTTTTTACTATTGAATATATTGTCTACTCGTTATTATATATAAACTAATTAGCTGTTTCTTTCACATCCTAAATTACGAATTCTACTATAATATTTATTTTGTTTTAGGGTTTATTTATTTAGAAAATACGAAATTTATTTTAAATTAAAAAATTTATTTGCTACATACAAAATAACACTCCTGGCTTTTAATTTACGTATTACTATTTAATAGATATTTATATGTTTTTCAGCCTAAAAGCGGAGTATAAAACATAAGTAAACAGCAGCCGACGAATTTACGGAGGTATTTCGGAATTTTGCATGCTGCTTCACCTCAGTAAATTTTACACCCTAAACCCCCAAATATTTACTTCACTAACTTCGTCACGTAGTTGATTTAGTAACCTAAATAGTTTCGGACTCTGCCTCTGAGTTGAACTAAGGTTAATTCTACTACAGGTTAGAAAGATGAATGTGATAAGTTTGCCAAAGGGAAAGTTTCTGCTGCTTGAGCGCTGGTATCGGTAGTGCACCTAACTGACCAAGCACAGAGCATTCCTGAATTCTAAGCTGCATTAAGTTGATAATTTAAAACGTGAAATTGGTTTATTTTCACTTTTAAATTAAGTTAAAATACTTTTATCATTTTCAAGTTTATTTAAATTTAATTTTGCTACGGTTTCTTATTTATATGATACATTAACAATTTAAGTGAAACTAGTTGCAGAAATTTTCCCTGTGCCAAGCTCTCCCATAAGAAAACGTATTTTCTCTCTAACCTGTACTAGAATTAACCATAGTTGAACTGAACACTTCGTTTCCATGTACAATGTCGCAGAAAAAAAAATTTTGGCGATATTCGAAAGAAAAAACAAGTTTACATGTATTTTTATGCACTGGTGCTAATTTCATAATTTATTATTCTTAAACGGTTTTTGTTAGTGACATGGCAGTAGCAGAAAAAAGTTAGCGTTATTCAAAAGAAAATACAAGTTTTTGTGTATTTTTATGCACTGGTGCTAATTTAATAAATTATTGTTCTTAAATGATTTTGTTAGTGACATGGCAGTAGTTACATTATACCTTGAATGAAATATACTTAAGTCAGATCGTTACTTTAAAGAGATCAGATAAAGAGTAAGTACATTAAGATAGATTTAACATTTGCAGACAGTTAGCAAGTTCGATTAATTGTTTTGCGTTAGAAATGAACGGGATAAGAAAATAAAGCTGTACACACTAATTAATAGTATTTTTTTTTATTATATTTACAATTTCAAAAAAGTGAAAGTATTTGTATTTTGATGAAACATTAGATTAGCTTAATTGTGCTTTTTTTAATGTCTTTGTATATTTGTTTGGTAAAATCTCACGAATGGTAATTAGTATACAGATGTACCATGAAATATGTATGCAAAATAATTTTTGTAGGAGTTGCTACTATTTGAACTATGTACAACATTCTTTACACCGAAGGTGCTCTGATTTGTATAACTCCGAAACGTATTTTCACTGTCTAGAATATATACATTTTATGATGTTTATCATTCAACAATCTGCGAACTAATGGTATCAAGAATTGTCTGAATATGTCATTGGTAAAATTAAGGTTGTATTTTGAAGTAAAAGTTCTCTCCCTTCCTCTATTTTACTGTAAACTGATCCTAATGCATATTGACACTGGTTTAGCACACATAAATATTTTTCTCATTTACAATATGATAACGATTTTTGTACAAAGATATTTTCAGTGATATCCTTTTCGGCCTTGAATGAAGATGAAAGTCATCCTTTTATATGCTACCAAAATCACACATTTATATTAAACATTTCTACTAAAATTTAATGTGTTCTATTCATACAGCTCTTTATTACTTAACCTATATATTGTGTTACAGTAAAATTTTAATGTTTTTTAAGTAGAGTTATGATTACTTTACAAAAATTCTGTAATTATACGTTAAAGGGGTCACTTGGAAATAAGAACTTTAGAGACCTAGAATAGACGGGAAAAATAATCTCCATACCTTCCTTAGTAACACATTAAAGGCGCAATGTCATCACAAGACGGGAAACATTTTATTCGGGGTCCAAAGTTACTGTTTTTCGCTAATTTTGCTAAGTGCAAAACGTCAACAAGCCAGTATGAATAGTAGTGTAGAGGCCGTCGCTAGGCTTTGTTAGAGTCAATTCAATAACAGCTCATGCACGTACATACTGCTCGACAAACCTGTGTGTTGGCAGAAAATATGTGAACTACAGTTGCCTCCCTCTCTGACACACTAATTTGTCACAGGTACTTCGGGAACTGGTAACATTATGAGTTTTATGTAATTATAAGTACATATTAATCAAGGTAGTTTATATTGTTTTGTTTCGCTCAATAGCTTCGTACTGTACTTGTGCTTTTATCACACAATTTCCCTTGTAGTCAGTGACCTATGCACTAGGTTGGAACTTTTGTATCCTATGGTAAATAGGTAATTTAATTCAATTGCAACATTAAATTATGTAATTGGCTATTGTTTTCAGGTACGGAACTGCTTAGAAAGTTGTGTTTTACCTCCAAATTTCCCTGAGATTTTTGGACCTCCCATTAGGGCATAACTTACGAACCAGTAGGAATATAGAAAAACTATTTCCACCATTGTATTTAGGATCTCTAAATGTCTGATTGAAGAAAGTGTAATAGCTCAGATTTCAAAAGGTTCCTGAAGACGGATATAAAGGAACCCCTCTACATAACAACAGCCCAACAAGAAGCCTAGAGAGCTAAAGAAAAGAGACCTGTGAGACGTGAAAAATGAATAAACTGTTAATCACACCTTAATACTTGTCTTTTGTACCGCTTTATCTACTTATTTTTAAAATACATGTAATTCTTTAAAACACTCGTAATGTTTGAAAATATGAATCCTATTTTTACTGCAGGGTTGTACGTCCCCATATTTTAAACCGAACATAATAAAAATAAAACAAACCAAAGAAAACTATACTATTGCACCGACATACAAATTCGCTGATACTGAGGCAGTGTATTTTCGGTTTCTGGAATTGGGATTTGCCTAAATAAGGGGCTCTTATGCTATATGTTATTCTAATGATTTTATTCTAAAATGCTTTCTTACTGGTGTATTGGAGAATAAATACCGAGCAGTTTTGATTTTTATTATATAACTATACACAATTTTCAATAGAAGTATCTTCAAAACATAGATCATTCTAAACATAATATTGTAATGAACCAATTGAGGAAAGGCAATAAGCTTGTTAGTCTATCAGCTGAGTGAAAGAATGCCTTCTATCATGAGGTAAAAAAAAAAGACGAGTTAGGTGTCATTTTATTCAGTATTTTGTGTAGGTTACGAATATGCTAACCCGGAAATCTAAATTGGTAGCTTCCATATCGATTATAAAGAAAAATAAAAAATATATAGTAAATTGTTACTGCTGATTTTCCAAAAATTTGTGTTGATAATGCGAAAATCGAGCTGACATCCTCAGTGAAAAACTTACGACTCATTTAGATCAGCACTTAAAATTGGTCTCTCCACGTAGCTAGTATATGAAAGAAGGCGCTGGCCATCCTTCACTCGCTAAAAAGCCTAAAAACTAAATTCTCCTTGTGCATTAAAAAAATACTCTGTCCAGGCACTAATTTGACATTGTTTGACTACTGTGACGTGGTTTACACCGACCTCACTGACGAACACTAGATTACTGAAGATTCAAAATACACGTGTACGTTGTGCCCGCTTCTTAAGCAGACACCATAGTCACAGGCTGCCAGTCATAGTCGAGTACGACCAAAGCACACTACCGCTTCACACACCCACCCATGAGTTAATGCTCAACATTATCATTGACATCACAACAACACAGGGGTAACAAATATCTACCAAGAACATTTATGCAGGTTCTTACCAAATTAAGTATATTGTAAATCAAATTCAGGTACAAAGTGCGAGTACAAGTAACATGTCACCGACGTCAGAATGGGCACGTGCCAAGAAAACAAATCAATAAACTGTTAATTCAAAGCAATTAAATTTGTTCCAAACATTACCTAAGTGTGAACAAGTGGCTACACACATGCTCCATATTACTTGAAACAAACTGCAGGGACACGTCCCGATTGTGCTAAGCTCGCGCTCGTGACGACACTACCCTGATTAATAATAACGCAAGAGATGAACTAATTAAAACAAACTGAACAAACGTAGAAATCCAAACGATAAACAAGAAGACAGAATATTAACGTACCAAAGAAAAGACTAGGGTGTGTCGCCGCGGTCACGAGCCAACACAACTACCCACGAGCGGGCCCGGGAGAAGCTGACTGTCTGGCACACACACTCCAGCCAACTCAGCCGGCGCGGAGGGGAAAAGGAGAAGGGAGGAAGGCGGGCGCACACGAGCATGACCGACAACTGCCGAGCGTAAACGAAGACGTCCAAACGGGACGATAACAACCAGATGACGAGGCACTCACATTCTAGTCCAGGCAACCTGACGGGTAATCCATAATCAGAGTATCCAGCACAATAAAGTTCTTCTTCTCAAAAGGCAGACTTGGGAGTCACAGACTCCCAGTACAATGTTATATTTTTAACCTTAAAATACGTAATCATATCTCACAATTTTATAAACATTTGTCCTGGCAAAATAAATAAAATGACACCCCATCTCGTCTTTACCACATGGCCCGACTGAAGGCATTTTTGTGAGAAACGGGCTCTAGCTGATAGATACTGCCCTGCAGATAATCCCTGTCAGTTTTGGTAACATGAGTTGTCACTTATTATCCTCTCATAACAGCTCCGCGTTCACTCAAGGTACTGGGGATATAAACAACATATCGCCACACGTAGATGCCCTGTTTTCGTCACGTAAAAAAACTTAAATTATTTAATTTTAATTGCTGTTTTTACGGGATTATTATTATTCCAGAAATGTTCAGATTGCAACATACTATAGAGCATGGTAAGGTACATGTCTAAGATATGGTATTATGTATTATTCATGCTGCATTACTCTACTACAATTATCTAAATCATTAAAGAAAGACGTAGTTTCTATATTTATTTCTTTAAAAAGTTAAAAGATTTTTATGTATACCAAATGTCTTAGACAATTATACGACTTTACGACACCTACTTCCGAAAACGATATACTTTCAGTACATTCATTCTCTCAATAATGTTCAATTATGGTACACATGTTTCTCACTGTTTAGCATACCGTACTGAGCACCCTTAAGACATATTTGTAATCCGTAACTGTTCTCAAGTGTCAGGTCACGCATAATGAAACAATTATTAACAGATAGCGTATTCTCTCTCTTCTTTTGCATGTAGGTTTTATTATTTTCATTTTGAACCATTTTAAATAACTGATTTTCAAGGGTGGATACCTACCTTACCAGTTAGTGTACAACTTATGGTAGTTGCTACAGTGTTTTCCATCTCATTTGTACCTGTGATTCAGGGCCACCATATGCCTACTACTCTTATAACTGAACTGATAATCTCTGTTGACTGTTTTTTCAGGATAGTGGTATGATTTCAGAAGGACTTGGAGAAGGTTACATATATAGTGGTTCAAGAAGTTCATCACCCTTTGTATTCTGGGTAAGTATTGATTGTTTATATAATGGCTGTCTTGTATTATCTTAGATTTGATATAGTGTTGTAAATATTTTTTACTGACAATGTCTTTTTTCTTACGGTACTCAGCAGCATAATTCAAAATAATATTAAAAAAAGGTAAACTGAAAACCTAATTATGATTGAAGACTTACGTGTTTGCTGTTAATATTTCTAAATGTTTGTGTAAGGTAACGTACTTCTACCAGATACATAATCTATTTTGTATTACAAATGCTTCATTAAAAGTTTTTTCAGTTTTGTTTTTATTGGATTGCAATATAAAGTATAATCCTGTTAATGATATGCTATTTTAATGTCAGCTCAAATGGAATTAAAATGGGACTAACAATTCATATATAAAATATTAAAATTTTACACATCGTATAATAACTACTGGATGCCCATTCATACAAAAATCCCTTAAAATTAAATTGTAACAAGTTTAACAAAATGAAGACTGGCAATCTACTTCTACGTGACTGAAGGCTTTCACCTTCATCAGAATACCAAAGTAGTTTTTACCATGTCTGGTGTGTAGTAAGAAGTACTGTAACACAGCAAACAAAAACAACCATCATGCCATATAGGTACTAACTTTCAGCAACTATTTAACCAGTCTATAAACAAATACCACTACCCAGTTGCTATTTAACACTAGGCAAATGGCAACAGTCAAAATTCTACAGTAGTCACTTAACATGGCTGCCTCACTGCTAACTATGTTAAAAGTTGTTGAATGAATGAAGAGGTTTTGGTCAGTGCTTAACATCGAGGTCTTTAGCACTGGTGAGGGGTGACATGATGTGAGTATGGAGCAGCACCGGAATGAATGGGTGGGAGAAACGGGAGATCCCAGAGAAAACCCGCTGGCCAGCGGCATCGTCCGGCATGATTCCCACATGCGAAAATCCGGGGACCGACCCCGCCGGGAATCAAACCCGGATCGCCTTGGTGGGAGGCGAGAGGTCTGACCCCGCGGCCCCAAAAGTTGTTGAAGCTATTGTAACTGACCTCATTGACACTCACTTCAAACTCATGAAATCATTAGTTCAAACGCTAGGCTCATAAGTGATTAATAGAAAACAGTAGCCATATTCTATTACATACACACAATAGTTGCTACCATAACTGTCAGTCACTGTGGTGGTGTGATATAAACTCAGATTTGCTTCCTTGAGCTAGCATCTAATGTTAAGTTCCTTATTCTCGCGCATTTCTAGTCCTCTAGCATCAAGCCAGGTAAACTCACTAGTGGAATGCAATTTAATACTTTTAAAACGTTTCCAGAAAACGGATGCTAACTATCCTTTTCCAATATGAGCAATAACTCGCAACAGTGTTTACATACAACACAAACCAACTTGGGTTTCAGCCAAACCAGCACTAATTATGTGTGCATAAAGGACTGTTCGTGACCTTGCCTTTGCAAGTGCACTCATCCAACTTCCTCCTCAGCACTCATTCAGCACACATTGCCTGCCTCCACCCCTCTCCTCTTCCTTCTCTCTTCTCGCTGGACACATGATGAATTCACCCACTGTGCAAGAGCACTTTCTCCCTGTAGGCGTCTACCAAAATCATATGATGTGGTTTTATTGGCCTTTATAGTTTTGTAAATCCCAGAGATTATTCAATGCTATAGTCTCCCGTGTTAAGCCACACCTTTAAGTTAGTTTTTCTTATTCTTATATTTTATTAGTAGTGTCTTATTTTTCTATCATTTTTTTGTCTGTGTGATAATGCATTTCACTAATTATAACTTACCAGCCTATTCACATTCTTTCTCATTTGTATGCCACCCCATGATTTACAAACTATAAATTTTTCTCTCATAACTTCCTTTATTGGTAGTGTACTTAATTTTTTTATCACTTTAACCACAAGTATTGTACACAGATTGTTATCGAAATAATAGAGACACTTAAGATTGTTAACACAGTAGGAACATTCATGTACGTTCAATTTCCTGTCATGTTATATTCCAGCGAAGGAAGTGAAGTGAAGAAGTTTGGTTGCTCTTAACAGCTTCTTGAGAACCAATGATGGTAAACGAGGTGAAACTGGAGCAACACCAGAGTGAAGGAAAAGAGGAAATTAGAGCTGCTC
The DNA here is from genome assembly GCA_003012365.1 of Medauroidea extradentata. NCBI lineage: Eukaryota > Metazoa > Arthropoda > Insecta > Phasmatodea > Phasmatidae > Medauroidea > Medauroidea extradentata. Next base: position 11,868 of record PNEQ01007059.1, on the reverse strand, counting down.
AGGAAAACCCAAAGGCCAATGACATTGTTCCGCAAGGTTATGCAGTGAAGAACAGCTGTCTGCAGTACGTAAGGCAGTGTATGTAATTGTACGTGCACTCTGTTATACATAGGTGAGGAATAATGGGGGACTGGCTTACACAACTTATGGTGAGACATTGTCAATTAAAGTATAATACACAAAAACCGTAATAAAACAAACGTGTCACATGTTACGTCAGTATTCAAATCAGCAACAGCCTATTTCTGCAATCACAGTCTGATGTAAACTAAACAGACTGAATATCATGGCTAGGTAACAAACAGAAACCTCTGGTGTCCACCAATAAATAATAAAAGCACAAACAATGCCACCATCTAGTAAGGATGAACAATGGCTGAAAGATAAATATTATTATGGTTTCATAAATCAACAACCTTCATTTTATTTCCATCAGTCAAGATTATGCATGGTGGACATTTGAAGAACCTTATGCTTCAAACTGCCAATGTCCTACAGTAAACATAATGTGACTCTGTGGGTCACAATTTGGTAGTATAGTGAAGACCATAGCAGATTCCTTCCCTAGTTCCTGTCCGTTTGTAAAGCTTGTCTAACTGTCTCTAATGACCTTGCTGTTATTGAGACATTAAAAGTAGAGTAAAAAGTTTAAAAAAAAAATACTCTGAACAAAGAAAGTGTAGACCATGTATCATGTGGACATACTAGCTGTCAAAGTGTATCAAATGGTACAGTTGTTTCCAAAAAAAAAAGCCATTTTCTAAGATAACAGTACCTCAATTCACACTGTTACCTATGTTTTTTTTAATATACTGATAAACTTTGATGGCTACCCTGGGCTGCCTAGTTCTCCCATTTGAACATTATTGAGCATTTGTGATAAATTTTAGAGCAGAGAATCTGATGCATATTTCTTCATACTGTGTAGTTCATGGTGCATGGTTTAAAATTTCACTGAAAACTGTCCACAAGTTGCACACATTCTATCCTCGAGTATGTTAGGCAAAAGTTGGTTAAATGCTATATTTATCAAGTACATTCAGTTGTTTCAGTTTTTTTATCAGTGTGTAAGGTAGTTGGCTTTATTGTACGTTTTATCAACAGTGAGGTCATTAGAGATGATGATACACAACTTAATAACAGGAACTGGGAGAGGAATTGGCCATGCCCTTTGTTAAGGCATAAATACGTCTAAAGTGTAACTATATTGCAGGGTTCGCGGTTTACTACTGCAAGTGGAACATACTGTGGGCAAGGACACCCTCACGACTACTACTCAAACTCAAATAATGTTAGAGTAACATTTACTTCAAACTCCAATGTTACTGCAAAAGGTTTTAAACTTCTGTACTCGTCAACAGGTAAACATATCAGTCCTTTAATGATTTATTTGTAACATATGTAGAGTTTAAAAATTAATATTGAACTGGTAGAGTTAAATAAAGGGAAAAGAAAGGTATAAGTTATTTGTGGCACCTTCCTTTCGTCTGCAAGGCACATTTTGATAACAGGTCACAGATGTGACCATACCTACTACATTTTAAATTAGTTTAATGGGTTCTGTTATTTATTTGTGATAGGAATATGTTTGTGAAAGTGTCTTTCTTATCTTTTTGCTGGTTTAGTATTGATATTTTGTATTTTAAGTTTCAACCTCTTATTTCTCAAAGCAGCTCTAAATTTTCTGACTTTGTCTTGTAATACTCTGATGTAGTCGTGCTGCATTTCTGCTTATAATTTTCTGTGATCCGGATCCACCATGCTAAGTCTTGAACAATGTATTTCGTCATATCGATGTAAACTGAAATCTAATAAACCAGAAGTCTTGGATTATAGTGAAGTATATTATTTCGGGACTAACCTTTTTTCAAAATCCACCAGTGTCTGTGGAAATTCTAAATTTGGTCTACAATGTAACATAACCTACAAAAATACTGCCAGTAAATTCTGGAGTGCTTGTCTACAGACCGGGAGGCAGGTACCAGCTTTTAACCCTGCCTTTTGGGCTGGGTTATCATTGTGTGGGTACATTAGTCCAGGAGGACTGGTGTGCCACATTACCTGGCCCGAGTGGGGCACAGGTACGTGACGACGAGGCAGAAATGTCACACATTGATCTAAATAAGCAACTTGGGTACAAAAGTGACATAGTCTGGCAGTCAAACCAGGTATCTTTGAAGAAGTGCATTTTCTCTTATTAAGTTTATTGTTGCTAATTGCTCTTTAAAGCTTCAAGATTCATGTATACGAGGTAACACACAAATGCCTTTGAGCAATTCTCTGAATTCAAGATGATGAGCGGTTGCCGCTGCACTGCAAACTGAGGTAACTCAATACAGTTGTATCTTTGAAACTATTAATCATAAATAAATTTTGTAAACACCATTTTAAAAAGTAAATATGTGTATACATTTAAATTTTCTTAAGCATTTAGTAACTGAACTTAATGGGCTGTATGTTATTTGCATATGAAGCTCAAAACACACTGTTGTCATTAATCTAAATTTATATTAACATGTGAATGTCCAAATGACGAAGAAAGTTGAAAATAGTTTAAATAAGTGTTGAAACATATATGGACGATGTGCAAGTGATTCATATAGTTAATAACCCTTTCAGTATGTTTTGTCTTATTTATTTTCATTTATGGTGTTTCTTTTGCAAAGTTTATTATTAAGAAGATTTAAAACCTTTGTATTACTTAAATATTTCCAGGTCACTGACAAAGCCAACTACTTGTGTTCGTAATAAAGTACTCATCTTATGTTGTTCTTTGAGTGAATGCCTTTAAATATAAAAATTAACACTTCACATTACAGAGAAATAACAAAAGTGTTGAAGCATAAATGTTAATTTATTTTAAAAGTCATAAGAAACAATTGAAAACTCACCACACAAAATCATGGAGACGGATGCTGAGGATAATACGCTACTGTAGTAAATTGTGTTTTTAAACTTTTTTTTTTTTTTGTGTTGGAAATTACTCTTCTATGAAGCGAATACGAGAACTGGCAGCTACACGAAACAGCCCTACAAACACATCTTAATAACACAGTAGCCATCCATTTATTCTGAAACCCTCATTAAACTGATAAGTCTTTGATAATAATGCTGCAGCCGCTGCTGTTGTTTCTCTTCTCCCCAGTCACCTATTCTTCTTCGCTCGTCATTCACTTCCTGATTTGCCGCTACATTGTGTCCCTTTTTTTCTCTTGTAGTTGTACACGTGTGTTTGTAAGTATCACGTGATTTTGTATGTGACATACTAACTGAGAAAGATGACACAAAACAATATACTTTTTTTCTTACATCCACATAATCTCTTCAGCTACAATCTGAAATCAGTATGGATGGGTGAAATGAATAACTTGACATTTATAACAAAGTTTATAGTTTTCTTTACTCAATATTTTTTTCCAGGGTTAAGTAAATGACCAAGCGACTAGTTAATGAATTTTAATGTCATTTTCACTTGATATGATAACTGAATTTATAGCATCAAATACTAAGATCATTTCTGCAAGCCACTCAAAAACTACTGCTATAAGACGTCATTGTGTCAGAGAATAAATAAATTGTTCTGTGATTGTGTTAACCAAATCATCAGCTAAGTATATAACTGCATGAACTGCAGTAATGTCATAATGTCAGCTGAAATGTGTACTAGTTTGAAGGAGGATGGGGTGAGATGTACCAGCTCTGAGATAAGAATCTATCCTTCATGTTCGACACACACATACAATTTATGTTTTAAAAAGGGCTAAAAATGTGTAAGCTGCTGAAGGAAAAATTTGTACTGTGTATAATAGCACTAAACAAAGTTGTGCCAGTCAAATATGCATTACATCAAAGTTTTTAAATAACTGTCAGACAGGCTAATCGGACTGCACGAAGTAAGACTTGTACTTTCCATACTCATTACTCTGAACTTTATACAAAATTATAAGCATCAACTCAAACTGCTGGTATGTTCCGTTAAGTTGAATACTACCTTTTTGTTTCATTTTGCTCGCTCGCTGTATCACCCTTCCTATCCAACCATTACCAATACCAATTAGAGAAAGTTCAGCTCAAGGTTAAAGCAAGGCATGTGTGGTGTATCACGTATCTGTTAACCAATCCCCTTTCCACCCTCTCAAACCATCCATTCGGTAGTTATTCTAGCACAAAACAAAGATAAAGTTTCTGTAGGTGCATCCTTTTCTCCCTCCTCTCTTATCTTTCTCACACGTCTACCCCACCCCCTGCTGATGTTATCAAATGGTATGCTTCTCCATCCCACTCCTTTTTATCATCAACACAAGAATGCTTGCAAGTAGTGTTTCTGCTTTTTTCCCGTTGGCCCTGAAATGGGATTTCAGCCATACCATTTTATTAAAGAGTTGTTTTATATAGCGTCCTCCTTCCTGTTTATTATTTTGGGCATCTGTTGTTACAATAATACACACTTTATTTCAGTGAAAATCACTTGTTTGAAAATGAATAGATCAGTAACTAAAATGTTTGTGGTAGTAATACACAGCTGATACACGAAAGAGCATTCGATGGATGTGACTGCGGTGTGTGGGTGCAAGTATGGATGGTGCGGTGGCAGTGTAATAACCCTTTCTGTAGATTCTTTTACCTTTTAATGTATTTAAGTCTCAGGACAGTCAGAGATTATGATTTCCCCATTATATTTTCACTTCCTGTATAGAGGTGAATTTGACCTTTTATGTTTCGTACTGAGCAATTTTATTTTTGTTAGTGAATGTTGAGACACACGGTTTGTGACCTAAACTTGAAGTATTGATCTTCTGCAAGTTGATTTTGAAGTCAATATTTTATCATCACACACTTAACTACACTAAATAACAGTTATAACAAATTGCTGCCCTATTGTTATAAACTTTTCTGTTTTATCGCAGCAACTAAATTTCAACTTAAGTCCTTTGTCATTTTTAGTAATGAAGTTGTTTGGTCAGGGCCGCAACTAGAGTCTGTGTCACCCGGGGCAGATACAAATTTTGGCGCCCCCTTCCCCCTTACACATACACATACCACCCATAAAACCAGGTTGGCCCGAGGAGAAGGTGTCTATTTGTCCTCCCCTGGGAAAATTAGTTTTTCAAAGTGTAAAATGGTGTTAAATAAGTATTTTCATGCCAAAGCAGTAATTAAACCATTGGTAAAGCATCAATATTTTAAAGACAATATTTATTTAAGTGAAATGCACAATACCTCTACCAAGCCTGGAGTCTAGGCAATTTTAAATCAGTGTTATTTGAATTATTGTTCAGTAACTTATGAAGAAGCTTCACATGATGAACTCAGAGGTAAAATTAATATATAATAGTAAGTACCACTGTAAATGGCTTTAGGCAAGGAATTTGTCAGAATATATTGTGATAAGCATTTGCCATTTAATTAAAAAAGTTCTCAAGATATCATCTAAACAATTAAATGATAACTCTCAGGGATGAAATTTTAAGACTTGTTTATCATTAACCATAGCTCAGTAAGGCCAGACCAGAATTACTTCTCTATCCACATCAAAATATGTACAAAGACAAAAATTTTAATAACATGTTACTGTTCAGAAAATGTCTGCACAATAATCAATTTACAATAGGGGAAAATTCTACTTCTACCACAAATCCATTTGAACATGGTTTTTGCTAGGTCATTGTTTACTTACTACCTACTCATTTAAAAACATGTTAAACAAAAATAACACAAAACTATTTAGACATTTCAAAATTTTGAAGCTGGTCATTACAATAAATAAACATAATCCATCTTATTTTAACACAAAAACATACTAAAACAAACTATAATAAATATTTTATAATGCTTTTCACATCACATTATTTAATCATCAAGTCGCACATAACGGTTTGTAACTTCCGTGCATAAACCTGCTCTGTCCATGTAGTCCATAAAAATAATCACAGTTCAAATTAATTTATATTCGAAAACACAGAAATAAAGTCTCATAAGCTAAAACTTGTTAATGAACAATTGTGACATTGGTGATTTCTTATCGCTAGACTTATTTATTGCACTGTGTTTATCGTCGTTATAAAAGTTATTTAAATATTTAAATTGATCTTGTGAGACCTTTTAGCAGCAAATATTTTGATGATGTCATAGCAAATACACGATGCTCTCTTGTATTCTATGGAAATAATTCTCAGTTTTGACAGTCTATCTTGCCCCATACTATTTCTTAAATAATTCTTCACTATCTTCAATTTGCTAAAGCTTCTTTCGCCTGAAGAAACAGTTGCAGGAAGAGTTAAAAATATCTTAAGTGCTGTGGTCAGGTTTGGATATCCTTCTTCAAGTCTGTGTTTGTAAATGAGCTTCAGGAGAGTTAGTGCAGGAGCTGTTTTCATATTGTCATCAACTGCTAAGGCGTGGTGTTTAAAACTTTCTACTTCTTGAGCTATTTCTTCTTCATTGATGTCGTCTTTGTATGTTTCAGCCAGTTTTTGGGCTGCAGTCTTCAAAGCCTTCACGTCCATCTTGTGAATGTTACTCCCATCTAAAAAGTAGAACTTGTCATTAATTGCTTGTAGGGCCTGGAACCGAGTCCTTATGGCGTTCACTATTCCATCAATAATCGAATGTAACAAAATCCCGCGACTACAATTCACGAGGATACAGTAGACTACACCGAACCAGAGATAGTCGCGAGGCAGATAAGTTTAAAGCGCGCTGTGATCAAAACTAAGTTCATATATTATTAAGGGGCCCACCTCGTGACACATGTGCTTGTGTGAGTGAGATATGGTACTAAGGGCGACGTCGTATGGGCCAATAACGGTGCGGCACTTCTACGGGTAAGGCGTGCAGGCTTCGTGAAAAAAAACTATTTTCCTATGGAACTTTAAGTGGTGACCCTATTGTTTTATTTACGAAATCACTTTACTAAAGTCCAATGCACTGCCGTTAAGTGTTTTCACATGTATCAGATTAGTATATTATCTGCTACAGCAGCCTGAAAACCCCGTTTTAACCCATTTTGACGTGCCCTAAAAGGGGATTTCTAATACGTGTTTTGTCTTGAAAGTACTTAGAGGTAGTCGTCTGAAGCGTGTGTTCTTTTCGTAGACAAACGGCGTAAACACAAGTGTGTTAGTTTCATTGTAAAACGTATTCTTCAAATACGCTGCATAGCAATTTTATGGCAACGAGGCGGGCCCCGTAATGATTTCAGAAAAGTCTCCGTGTGTAGTTGGTTGTGCAGCCGTCTGCAGTGCAAGGGGTCCCGGCAACAATGCTGCAGTTAGGAGAGACTCAAGACATCGAGTGAACTTGACATTTCGTACTTTCGTTCGTTACCACTAGTACGACAAACAAGTTCTTTGAATTAAGTTCAGAAGGGCTTTTTTAGTGCTCTATAATAGAAAAGTTGCATTGCCCAAACAAAAAACCAAATGTGACTGGCCACAGGAGTCTGGTGGTTTCGCAAGTTTATTCCACAATTGTCAGCAAACATGACATTGAAATATTATAAGACATTACGTGAATTTATTTAACATACCTTTGTTGTATTCGGTGTATGTCAACCATGAAGACATGAAAGATGATGACAAATGAGCTGCTTTATCTCGTTCCATGGCCTTCTTTCTGTATTCTGCTCCCGAAGGTTTTTTTTCTTACATTTTAAGTGGTAAATTTCAAGCAACAAAAATCCCTCGCGAACAACGCAAACAAGGGTAGCCACTGTCACAGATATACAAACTGAAAACACGATACACCACGCCAAACAACGTCAACTTAGGAACAGCTTTGTTATGACTCACGTCCTCGATGAGTTACGATGCCATGCGCAAAGCAGTGTGTGATGTGCGCCTCCTATACAACCCTCTCACCCCTCTCTATAACTCTGCTTACGTTCTTCATGTATAAAGGACACATTTGAAACTGAAAACCTCAATGTCCCAGTTGTTTTATAATAATAAGCTTCACGTTGTTTCCCCTTGTAGATTAAAACTCTGTTATGTTTATGTTCTTTCCGAAAATTTACGAGGGTATAAGTGCAAGCAATTTCGGCGCCCCCCAAAGCTTGGCGCCCGGGGCGTATGCCCCGCTTGCCCCCCCCCCCCCTTAGTTGCGGCCCTGTGTTTGGTTACATAAATAATGCTACAAAAATAAATATAAGCATTTTATAATTTCCACTCACAACATTACTTTTGTAAAACAAAATATTGAATGGCCAAAAAATAGGTGAGGGTACGAAAAGAATATTTCTGGAAAAATATTTAAAAAGGGGGAATTTATTAACTCTCATATTCACTGGGCGAGGTGGCGCAACAGTAAAAGGTTGGATTGACATTCGGGAGGACCCGTGTTTGATCCCTGGCTCCAGCCATCCTGATTTCAGTTTTCCATGGTTTCCTGAAATCACTCCAGATGAATGCAGGGATGGTTCTTTAACAAAGGCCAGGGCCGACTCATCTCCTCGCTCCTGTCATTGTACCAAGTTGTGTGTCACAATTTCTAATTACTTCACTTTCGAGACGTAAAGCTCACTTACCTCCACCATTTATATACATGTGAAAGTGTTAAAGGTGACATTCATGTTCATTTCATATCAACATATTTAATAGTTTTAATCAAAATTTGCATACTTTTGACTGTTTTAACTGGTACGAATTGCATACTGTTGTAAAGCTCTTTAAATTTGATAAAGTGTTTACTTTTTTCATTTTTCACAGTTGTTTGGACAACTTTCATATGTTAATATAACGTTTGGTTAATGAGCTTTGTATGCAAATACCATGTGCCATCTTATAATGTTTACTCAATTTACTATATATATTTTTACTCAATATTTTCATTTAATATTCATTATATTGTCTTTTAGACAGAACAAGTTTGTCAGTGATATTTATATTGTCATTTGATTATCATGTAAAGTGTTTGTTGGTTTTTGGGGAATTTAAAAATTTAATTTGCTTTATTATTCCGACCATACGTGCACACGGCCCGCCTTGCCAGCCGCTTGCTTGCTGTAGCCACAGCACTCGCGTCTTGCTACACGTCTCCAGAGTTGTATTTCAAGCCACATGTAAGATAAGTTTCTGCTGTATTTGCAGCACTCCCACGCTCTGTAGCAACGCCGTTCTCTGTATACTGTACCATCCCCACCCCAGTTCAGTTAGTAAGAAAGTGCTTAGCACTCTACTTGTACTGTCGATTGTAACAGATTTTGACTGTACTATGTCCCGTACTGTAGGCCCTTCTGGCTATTTCAACACTCGCACGCCATCTCTTGAGAGATTTTTAATCTCCTGCATTCGGGACGCGGTCTCGCGAAGCGTCACTTCGTGCCATGATTACTAAGTCTCACTTTGTGCGCGGCAGACGTGCTTCTGCACGAGACTAGTTTTCTTACGTTACGTGTGTAACACGGACATTTGTATCATCAAGATGTAGTCAATAGAGGGCTACTCTAGTTCTTTTGTGATTCTATAATAGAGTAGTGCCATAATTCCATTTTTGGAAATGTAAAACATATTTTTCAAGATTCTACATCTACTATCTTCTAGATGCTCCTTTCGGAGCTTTTGTCACCCTCAGATTAGGTAAGTGTTCCCGCCGTGAGAGGTCATTCCCTTTTACTAGTCACGAACGTTAACTAAATTTTCCCGTTTTTGCCTCTGTTCTCAGAGGATGCAAGTTGCAAGTGATAGATGCAAGTTGCAAGTGATAGAAGCAAGTTGCAAGTGATAGAAGCAAGTGCAAGTTGCAAGTGTTAGTCCGAGATGCCAATGTCAGTTACAAGTTTCAACTTAATTCCCGGTCAAGTTCTTGATGTTCGTGGCTCGACTGTCTGCTAACCAGGCAGACTGAATTGGCCATGGCGTGATGTCACCGCGTCATTCAACATGGTGATAAGTAGCCGCCTCACGGACTTTCTTATTCTTTTATATTGACTATGGATACTGCAATGACAGTAATGCGTCGTCTGTTATTCTCTTTCTCAACATTCAACATAAACGTGTTTGTTTCATTAAATATGAATAAAAGGTAACGTAATGTAATTGTTATATTATATGTTTTATTTTAATATTCAACTAAAGTTTGTTTGTAAGGGGTCCCGTTTCGATAAAATCAATTACTTCTGAAGAAATTTAAACTTAACAACAAACCAATTGTAAAATCTAATATTTAAATTTTTATATAAAGGTTTCTGGCATTTAAACCTATGTTTTATTTCTTTCTTTTATATAAATATCCTCTGGGAATTATTTATACAATTTTAAAATGTAATGTTAGCTCTACATGAGCAGTAGTCATAGGCAACAGCCTATTTTGTGTCCAGTCTCCCTACCAGCACGCATTTCAATAGAATATGTTATTTCAATGCTAGCAGACTATAATTAAAAACTAAATACAAAGAAAGGAGGTCGCGACAACCATGAAAACCATCAAGTTTAATTTATATATGCTTAAAATGTAATTGATAGATTCAAATTTTTTCTTTAAAATGGTGTTTAAAAATTTTATTTACGCTAATTATTTTCTTATAGACAACTATGTACATTAACACGTCTCAATTTGCAGCAGAACAGGTACTGATCTTGAATTCTGAGAATAGCTCAAAGGTATTTGTGTGGTGCTCTGTATGTCTTCAATCTAGAAGCATTAAAGAAGAAATATCAGCCATAAAATAACAATAGAAGAAAAAACACATCTGCCCATAGCTGCCTGACTTTACAGCAAATCTTACGCTTCATTCTTTCATGTTTTACCTTGCCCTTCATAGTTAATTTATTGTTGATTAAATATGCTGCTAGGGCTGCAAAGAGTTTAAAGTGAATATTACTTTTACAGTTTGCAACAGGACCTTCACTGGAGTCCAAGGCCGTATTAAGATGGCAGTGGATTATAATTCCGTTGGAACTGACTGTTCTTTGGTTATTCAAGCCCAACCAAACCATACAGTATCTCTGTATTTTCATGAATTGTCCATACGAACTTCCGTCAATTGTAGTTCTTCTTACCTTCAGGTAATTTATTTGATGTATGTAATTCCTAGAGTTGTCAATATTAATAATATTTTGTAAGGTTGGTATTCTATTCTTTGTATATTATACAAGTGTCATTTTGCATGGTTTTTACATATTCCTTATATTTGATAGTTGTGCACTGCGGTGAAACATACAACACAGTTATGATTTTCAGTATAACTATATCCTGCATAAAAGTTGATTATGGTTTTTGTTACAAAAAAAAGATTTTTCAGTGTTTAATTTTTGTTTGTTGGTAAAATCAGTTCCTAATTGTGCTCTGATGGATTATCCAATTTCGTGCTTAACACATTGGCGTCTCAACCCATAGAGGGGTGTCTGTATGATCCAGACTGCATGTTTTAAGGGATTTTAATAATTCATAAATTTTGAAGCAATTAATGTAATCAACACAAATTATTGTATTTTTATTTTGGAACTTTTAATTTCAAGACAATACTTACCATAAAGTTTAATAAAATTTTGATTAAAATCTATAAATTTTTATAAAATGCTATTTTCAGCAAATTGAAAAAGTCAACATTCCAAGTTTATAAGCAGTTTAGAAGTTTTGTAGTCAAATTGACTTATTTTAATTTTAATAACGTAGAGTGTAATACTAATTTATCAATTTTTCAAAAAAAGTGTTGGAATTATATAAATTTATATAAATATATGTATTTATTATTTATTTATTTCAAACACAGAATAAGTTATTATAGCATACTTGTACACACATTTATAAGTTGTACACAAAACAAAATTAATTATTTGTGTATTTTCTGTACGAACAGTACATATACAGACAGGGCTGCCGAGGGATGGGGGGGGGGGGCAAAAGGGGCAAATGCCCAGGGGCCCGAGC
>PNEQ01007058.1:23406-33488 GCA_003012365.1 Medauroidea extradentata | reverse complement strand
TTTTTTTTTTTTTTTTTTTTTTTTTTTTTTTTTTTTTTTTTTTTTTTTTTTTTTTTTTTTTTTTTTTTTTTTTTTTTTTTTTTTTTTTTTTTTTTTTTACGTTTGAGGCGTAGAAACGAGGAAGGTGATAAGTCGAATATAACCCGTGCATCAACAGCCTCATCGCCTCTAGGCGCAGAGGACTAAACTAGCGCGCAGAGTTTACGTAGTAACTGTTTTTCATTGGGACTCTTATAATTTTATTTGTGGAAAGTATGTCGTTAAGTCCAATGCAGGTTTCTATGATTTTGTTTTACGATTACGGTTGATATTTTCTCATCTACAGCAACGTCAAAAGTCACTTTTAGCACTTTTGAAGAGCATGATAATCATGCTTTTAACTATCGGACTGCATTTTTAAAACCATAGGGACTTTATTTGAAGTGTATTTTCTTTTCGTAGGTAAACACATTAGAAACATTTTTAGTTAACTATACATGAACAACGACTATACGTACCTCGCTACAGCTCGTCTCACGCGCCAGGTCCACTAAGTCTTAACAGAAGTAGGCATCACGCATGTTTACGTATCGGACGTCGTGCGGCTTGTATCTCTGCAAATTTAGTGCAGTCAAATACAATAACTTCTCTTGTAAGACAAGCTCCAGGCGCGAGGTGCTTATCGTAATATTTTCCTTGTAAGTTAGCCGCACTAACGAAGTGACTGGGAACATTAGTTGATACGACATATTTTTCAACAATGTTCACCTAACAACATGGACTGAAACACTGGTTAGGTTTCCTTCGACAGTGTTTGCCACATGTGTTCTTGACGAACAGTTACCTGCACTTCACGTGCTTTATGTGGTGTCGTAGTAAAATCAAATGGCTGGCCAACTAGCTGCTTACAGCGCAGAGTTGGCCCTCTCGCGCATACGTTCAGATATCACTGAACACATATAGCTTTGCATACGTTTTCAAATAATCCTTGTTATTTCCAGTTTTCACTTATATGCCGTACGGTATATATCTCTTATAAACTTGACATCACAGTATTGACGTCTGTCTGCAACATATAGTGTAATATTTGCATGTTAGTTTTGACGATATTGCATTCTTACTAATAACCGTTGGGTATAAAGTAAAGTCAAAGACATTTTAAGTATATCTTATTCTAGACCGTACTAAATGGAACTGTTTTCAGTTGTCTGTTTGCTGGCTGCTTGATGATGATGTGCGAACTGTAATTATTTTATAACGTTTACATCTCTAATAATTCATTACATATTACAACAAAAATAGAAGACCTCTGGAGTAAATAATGATAACCATCATTCCTGTAGTTTTCAGCTTAGGTGTAGTAAAATATGTCAAATCTGGACAAAAGCGTTTCATAAATTTATAATGTATTATGTGGTTTAAAATAAACTACCAACGTTTTTTGCAATTAAGTATTTCTTTTAAATTTAAGTACAGAAATTGTTTACATCGGCTGTACTACAATGTGGGTTATAATTATTTACACCCGAGGTCTTCAATTATATTCGTTTGTATTATGAAGATTATTTATTCTGTTGCCGAGGGATTACGTGAATGTTTATTTTGCAATAAGTATGTATTGAAAATATCCTAGTTTACGAAGGAATTTGTTCCTCTTATATGATTTACTACAAAACAATTGACTGTGGCTTAGTTACACATGTACTGCGAAGTCTAGCATGCGTGAAAACAATCTCACTAGATATGCTGTCTGCGACGTGGTATAGTACCATGCTTATACGAACAGCAAAGCTGGTTGTTATAGAGAGATAAGTTTCGACCATGACGGTAAATGTGCAAACACTTGAGAGCAACATTTGCTGCTATGTACACTTCAGGGTTCCGATAAGGCCGCATAGGTGTACCAGCGCAGTTCGCCTCAATTCACCAACTTAATACTGAAGCAAAAGACAGTAATTAAAACTGTTCTAGATTAAGCTGTAATCATGTCCTACTGAAAGTGAAAACCTGGATTCATAAACTAACATAACAATATTTCACTTGTGGGAGTAGGCATTGCACAGGTATAAATGTATTGATTTTTAAATTTACAGCCAAAATCATAGCAAATAAAAAATAACAGAAACCGTAAATTCTATAAAGAAAAATAAACATATCATGGATCAAACTGTACATGAGCCCTAGATGTATGAATACATTAACCAGGACGCACACAAATCGCCACTCTATTGACAGAAATACAGCCAACGATGAATGTGGTTACAATTCCATTACAAGCATATATCCAGTACTTCGCCAAACAGAAATGTGGCGTGTGAAATTACAGAAACCAGAACAGCAATGTGATAGTGAAGATAGATGATACGGTCGTGGACATGAGCCCAATGCTTATTATATAGACTACCAACAATTGTATTTACCACGAATATTTTTACCAAAATCTAAATATGCACTTCTCGACGTATAAACCGTAAATTATCTGACAGCAGTCAAAATTCTAAGTAAAATTGATCAACATGTAGAGTTTATAATAAAAATTCCTCGGGTGTTATTCTTCCTTAACTCATGAATAAGATATACTTGGCACATTTTTAAAAGCTCGGTTTGACTTGGACTTCTTTACGTAGCAATTCACACATCTGCACTACGAAGCATACCGTCATAGGACCGTTATAGGTTCCGAATAGGGTCGTGAGCCATATTCCACCACTCTGCTTGTGACTGAAACCCTTGCAGTAGTGTTACTGCTGATGGTCGACAGCAGATAAGACGTCGTCCAACACACAAAATATTGTTCTAACAGGTCATACTTCTAGCGACTTTGCAAACCAAGGAATGATGTCGACCATTGCAGATTGCGTTGGGTAATTCTAGTTGTGTCGGCACAATTTCAAATGTTTCGACGGACTAGCAGAAAACCGGCTTCCTTGATTTAGAACTAGTATATCCTCGTGCATTCAATAAACACAGCTGGTATCGTGGAGTAATAACTAGGGCCCGGTGGTTTTCGCGAAAAGATTTTTGCACTACTTTGTTTCAGTGCCTTACGTGCTTTGTGGTCAGTGATTGGATGCCGTATCATGCAACGTCTGGAGGTTAAACCCGCAAATCACAGATGTGTTGTGTCACAGTTACCCATGTACTGATTGGCACAGTCAAATGAATAATGACTCTGCACAAAAAAACTCTGCCAATAATCATGAGCTGCAGGTGTGCACGTAGGCTAAGACACTAAAACAAAGTGGGGCAAAAATCTTTTCGCGAAAACTACCGGGCCCTAGTAATAACTGATAATTTACAGAAAATACGTCAACTTGTACCAATGTTGAATTGTTACGTTGTAGTGGCAAATACTGATTGGACTATCATCTGCACTAAATTGGCAGAAATGCTTATTTAAGGCTCGGTTTCAGTCGTCATATTGAATGTTATTATTTTTCGCTTTTTTTGTAACTCTGAGAAGAAAAATGTTAAATCAGAGACAACACAGCAAATTATATTTACTTTGCGCTACAGAATAAACACGGCAATTGAGCTAGTAATGTAGAGTTAGGTCGCAATCAGTCGGGCAAATTATGAATATAAAATAATTTGCCACACAGATTGCGACGTAATTATAAGTTAACAGCTAAATCGAAATATATGTACTGTAGTGGGAGGTAAACATCATTTGCGGTATAGTCACATAATTAACATTTTTCTTATTGTAATTTAGAAAAAAAGTAAAAAATAAAATTATTATATATGGCGACGAAACCGAGCCTTAAGAAAAATTGTTGTGCCTTCCTGCAGTGCTGTTCCTCTCGGCACGAATAACACGTCAAAAGATGCTCAGGAATCATAAAGCATACACGGTTCAAGATACTATGCTTATAGTCTTGCTCCATTCGAATGGTGACGGATGGTAATGGTGTGCATTATCTGTCTAGATGTAGCAATGTCATATACTACATACCTTCGGTAGATAAGAGTTCTTGATCTGTTTTATCACTCCACCGCACACCATGGCACAATGATAAATTCACAGTCTATCATTCGTCTTTGCATATTGTATTGCAACTGAGACATCTCAAACGACTCGAAGCAACTAACTCCAACTTGTGTTTCGCGGTGTGGCGTACTGAATTTTACAACACTTTCTTCCAAATAGTTTGATTTTACTCCTATATTCCCAACACTGAACATACTTTAGTTACACCATCGGGGCGTCAAACACTGTGCAACCATTCCTACTTGGTGTAGCAGGGGCCGTGGATAGTGCAGTGGTTAGAGCAATTGTTTCACACCAAGGCAATCCGAGTTCGATTCACGGCAGACAATGCCGCTGGTCGGCGGACTTTCTCGGGTATTTCTCGTTTCCTAGCCCCCTTCCCAATTCCGACGCTGCCCCATACTCGCATAATGTCATCGCTCACCTAGATGTTAAGAGGAGTCTTCGCCGTACGAATTTCCACCTTTGACGCGTGGGAACAGCGTAGCGATAAGAGTCAGTATCCCACGCTTGACGAGAAGCATATCGCCTCTATTCACTGTGCGCCAAACTGGCGTGCAATGTTTTCGTTATAGTATTTTTTCCTACGGGACTTTAAGCGGTGACAACATTTAATTTTTGAATAGGATGTGACGTGCACAGTGATTGGTCAGGCGAGAATAATATGTTGTCGGCGGACGAAGGTTCAGGGTCACCGGGCGGCGACATGGTTAGTAGAGTGAAAAATGGAGAGATGAGACAGGTAAGTCAGAGTAACTACAACAGTTTGCAGGCAGTACAGGGTCGTCCGCAAATTGAGTACAATATTCAACGTTTTATGTTACAAATGCAGGCACTTTTCGAACGGCAAGCCGAACAATCAAGTCAGCAGTTGGCAGAAATTAGAGACACGATGAGAGGATACATAGGCCAAATTTACGAGAAATTGCAGGCAGTTGAAGGTTGCCTCGAGAGGCGCGGTGAAGAGCGGTATGAGGCATTAACGACGGAAATAAGCCGGGTTGAAGGTCAAATTGACAATCGTCTAACCGCCTGTATAGAAAACGACCAGGTATTACGTGAGCAGGTGGAGGAACAGAACGCCAGGGTTGTGTCACAAGTAAATGCAGCTGCAACACAGTTAGGGCACACTCAACAGGAGGCTAAGAAAACGTCTGCAGAAATAAACGCATTAGGCTATCGTGTTACAGGGCTGGAAATTTGGCAGGCTTACACCTTCACACGAAATACGACGGCAGACATCGGGCGCGCTCAGACGACTTTAATCCCGAACATTGGCAGAATGATACCGGCGTTTTCGGGCAAGACAACCCATGCATATCCAGTCCGATTCATAAGGCGCACGGATAAATACTTGAGCAATGTGTGTGTACCTGACACGCTGAAGGTCGAACTTTTTTTTATCCAGGCTGATAGATTCGGCTGAGGTATGGGGACATAGGATGTCAGAGAAATGGGATACATATCAGCAATGTCGGGAGGCATTCATGAAACGGTACTGGAACACTTTTGAACAGGACAAGTTGATACAGCATATATTCCAAGGCCGTTACCAGCCTGAAGGGGGAGTTAGTATTGCCTAGTATTTAATAGAGTTGGTAGAGGAATGCGAATTCCTAAACTCGCCATTTTCTGGAGAACGTCTGTTACATTACCTGATACGGCACTTGCCACGATATTTATGTGACGCAGCCATAACAGCGGGAATTAATGACTGCGAAGCACTTGTGGAAATGGTTGAGCAGTTTGAGTATCACTCAGTAGGTCGAACACGCTAAACGGCAAGTGCATCACAGGAGAGGGAGAGTACTGACCCTAGAGTGAAGGGAGAGGCGTAGGAAGACGTGTGAGGACGACGGACAAGGGGAGTTACCGCCGGCGTCGACTCGGAGTAGAGGCAGAGATTGTAGAGCCAGCTGACGACGAACCGGGGTGGATTTAGGCGTCACGACGCATTAGGGTGCAGTAGAGTCACGAACGACGAGAGACCTGGGGTGTTACCGCCAGGGCCGATTCTCGTGTCGCGAGATTGACCAGTCGTGTGGGCGGAATTAAAACCGGGCCGATAAATCCACACCAGGAGAAGACAGTGGAGAATTGCTATCCGTCAATAATAGGACTAACTGACTTTTATTTACTCTCCTAACAACACCACCAATAACAATTAATAAGACACGTAAAGATTTATCAAAGAGGGGCGTCGCAAGCATGAAGTAAAGACCAACGCATGCCTCTCGCTTTACGAATTCAGGTAATATTTTCAGAGTTACAGCAGTCTAACCCGTTTTTAGAAATTTTGAGAGACTCGAAAATCATGTTTCTAATCAGCGTGCTGAATTTTTGAAAACATAGAAGCATAGTTTCAAGTGTGTGTTCTTTATGTTGATAAACATAATATGAATAAGTTAAGCGGTTTCACATGAAAAAAAAAAAAATACGCGTTACATGCTGCAACGTCGTCCATGCGCCAGTCAAGGACTCCTCTTAAATGCTGACCAAATCTCTTTAACATATATTTTAGTTAAAGCCGTATCGCTTACGTCTTTTGATGTAGAGTGCTGCGATTTAGTACAGGGATACATTTTACACCTATTTTATGTCATCCAAAGGATATTACAAAAAAATTGGGCAATTTCTTTTCCAAGTTTACACTTGCATTCGTTTATCTTTGTCACACACACTCTAAACTAATTTGTTTTCGAATGTGGAGTTAGCGAGTTTCGGAATGGGAGGCCTCATGTAATCAGCAGACAGTACCACAAAAAAAAAGTACATAAACAGTACAGCAACTCTTCTCGAGTACGGTCCCCTTGAGCAGCCAACACCTACGTGGCACTGAATTCATGAGATAATCGGCGATAATGCATCCTAGTCGTCTCCAAATAGAGTTAAGTCTGGGGAGTGAGTTGGCCACGGTATATTCTCGAGTCTATTTTTCGTGCAACATGTTCACCAACCCAGCTACGTGCGGACGAGCATTATCATACATGAAACGGAACGACTCTTAACTGAGTCAGTGAAAGGATATTCTCTTATTACAGTGAATAGAAATTCTGAACGTGGAAACATTTCCAGTTTTTCTTTTCATACAATGTTGATAATATACAGGTGTTGCAAAATTGCATGTAAATAGTTTGGAGAAACATTCCTCACGTCTATAGGCGATAAAATATAACATGAACATAGGTCTCAAACTGCATCATTTTTGCAGTACTGTACACGGTGTTATGGTGTATAGCGGTCAGACAGAATCATGACACTGTGGAACGCCACTGGAGCTATTATTGGTAACTACATACCAGACAAGTCGTATTTAAGGTCATGCTCTCTAGTTTCTACTATATTTTCAGCGACATTAATTTTCTTACGCCTAAACGAGACCAGATATTAAAAATCTGCATGGCAGTTTTTTTTAAAATCGTCTTCTCCATGTTGGCTGATTTTATCAAAGCAGTAAATACTATTGTTTTTTGCTAATTATCTAATTAACGAAATTCTGGTTAATTGTTTTTTTAGTCGAAACCGTATTATTTCTTGCTTTAAAAAAATTAGCTATCACTACCAAAACCATTTTAAACAAAACTGTCAGACAGATTTTCTACATCTACTCTCGTTTAAGTTTTGAAAATAATTATCTAAAACCCTGTAGACACTAAAGAGCATGGCCTTAATTAGACTGCGAGATTGTTTGATGTAGCATTCCACATTTCACAGTAATATAGTCCAGCTTGTGTGCCATATTATGTCGATCTCTAGATGTGTTCATCGTTTACCAAAAATACTGGCATGAAATCTTGCAACATCCCGTAATGAACATGTTAAAAAATAACATTTCTATCTGTTTGGCGAGCAACCACCCAAGAAGTTGTCGCACGCTCGCATATGCTATTGGTATAAAGCTGTCGCATATATTCTCTTTTACTGTATTTGCACTAGTACACAACAGCCTGCAGGAAGGATAGTTGTCGGGCTGTGATGTGTAAGCCAGACTACGTAGCTATCTGACCGCTATCCAGGGCCACACGCCTTGCTGTGAGCACCAGTGATACGGAAGCAACGTTGAGGACTATACATAAAGTCACGCAGACACTTCCTGGTAGGTGGTTCGGGATAAAGTTAACACTTTTGAAACCCTAGTTTCTTTGCCACTTTGAAATACAAGCAAAGAAATATGAGTAACAATCGAAATGTATAAATCAAACCGTACTCAAACGTTAACTCAGAGGTTTAAATTAATTATATGTTTTAATGAATATTCCAGACAAGGTAGTCATTAAAAGTGCTCACTTAAACGCCAACTACCTATAAGAGTCGCACCTCACGAAAGTAATCAGAGGCTCATGAACATACTTGTCGACTTTATTAAATTACCAATAATGGACAGTAGAACAAAAGAGTGAGTGACTAGTCACCATCTTGAATTTTTGTACTTTGTGCCATAACTTTTTTATAAGTAAATTTTTGGAACTTTAACATATCTACAGAATAAAATACATATTGATAGAATTTTAGACACAATAAATATTTTTTTTCCGGTTACTGATGTTATATGGGATTGCAGTTAGGAACGTAATAATGATTTTCTCACTGCAATTCCATCTATATCAACAGTAACGACAAAACTATATTTACGGTGTCCAAAATTCTATCAGTATGTATTATATCCCGTAATTAGGTTAAAGTTCCGAAAGATGTACACCGAAGAAAAGTTATCCATTTTTTGTTTCCATTTTTCATGGAGTTTATTTTGTTTTTTTAATTTCTTGTTCTTCTTCTGTTTTTTTTTTGTGTGTTTTCTTTCTTTATAAAACGGCTGCCTTCCGTTATTTTTCTATTATTTTGGTTTTGTTTCATATTTTTGGGTATGACTGTATTCCTTTCCGGAATTGTGTGTTACATGCTCGTTAACAAAGATAATACTGGCTATTTCTTTGGTTTTTGATTTTTATATGGGGATTTTTTCTGCAACTCGATTATATTCGTACGCTATGACTTAACTAATATCCACAAAAAAAAGGTTCAATTTAGTTTGGAAAAACTAAAATGAACAATGCTAAACAACAGTTATTGCCAAATGTGTGAGCAAATATTTTTGCCAACGCATTCGTTTAACGTAATCAAAAGTGCGATATTTTTGTGTCAGAGATTGGGCCGCAAAATAATGCCAGACTGGCCAAATGTTTGCTCAAAATGTTGGCAAAATTATTTTTCCTGGAATGCTCTTTCTTCATTTACTAACTATGAGAAACCTGCAGTTTTCAGTTAATGTCTGTAGCGTACCACTCCCACACTCAGAATCTTTAGGGAAAGATACCTTTGACTTAGAGAGGCAAGACGTATAAAAGAAAAACATCGTTGCATTCGCCTAGAATGAATACGGAAAACCATGGTAAACTAAAATCAGGATAGCAGGATAGGAAACCATTTCGATGACTAGATTCAGTTTCTTGGACGTACTCCATTGCAAAATTGAACGACTGTCAAAGAAAAACTAAACAAATAAAAGAATAACCATAAAATAAGCAGAGTATGCTTAGTCAGCAAGATAAATACACAACATGAAATTCCAAGATGGAATCGGGTCAAATAACAACAAACAGATAATAAATGAAATTAATGACAAAATAAAATAAAAACCAAATTATCATGCGACACAACGATGAGACGAAACAACTAACACAGTAGATATCAGACACGAACAGAAAAATACCAAAAGAACACAACAAGTAGACGAGACAAAACGCAACAGATATCAGACATATACAGACAAGACAAACGACACAATGAAGAGACGAAACAAAACACAGTAGTTTTCCAGACAGACAGTGTTACGACGTTTCGGGAACTGGAATTTGTTCCCGTCATCAGGTAGACACACAGGGTTCAGGAACACGAGTGCGACTGATGAAGAGACTGGAAAAACCATGGGTATATATAGGGTAAGCCCACTTATCCTGCTCAGCCAATGGGAGACGAGCTGTCTCCTGATTGGTCGCGCAGCATAGATTGACTCTGATTGGTTGTGATGGGTTGAGTGTGTGTTTTTGTTTTGTGCTGTAAAGTTGTTTCTCTCTTAATCAATGGGATCCACATATTTTTTAATTCAATACTC